>VZTB01008505.1:371351-425702 GCA_013397245.1 Thryothorus ludovicianus | reverse complement strand
CGCCCGCCAGGGATCCCCGCGGGCTCAGCGCTGCCGGTCTTCGCGAGGGGCTCCCGGAGCCTCCGTGCCAGAACCGCAGGGCCCGCGGGCCCCGGGACACCGTGCGGCTGCTGAGCGCACCGAGCCGCTGCTGCGGCGCTGCCCGGTGCCAGCCCGGTGCCAGCACGGTCCCCGCGCCTCCGCCAGCGTCCCCTGGGCCAGGCTGTGCCCCCGTGCCCGAGTACAGCTGCCCTGCCGACACAAAGGGCGAGGCAGGAAGGTGCCAGCGGTTGGGCAGCGGCACTGCCGTGCCTTGGCAGCCCCACGGGCGCCTTCCACTCCCCCATGCCTGTCTGGAAGCAGCAGCTCCACGCTGGGCATCTGCAGGGATGGATTTATTGTGTGAATGAGGACCAGCTTCCCTGCATCCTGCTCCTCCAGGTGGTGCAGGTGGTGCCACAGCCCCTGGCACCCGGCTCCTCGCCCATGGGCACCCAAGTGCATGGCACAAATTTAGCTATCCCATTCTGCTTCCCCGGCACTGACCCCAGCTGCCAGCACCCACAAGGTGTGGCATCATCACTAGAGGGAAAGTTGCAGATTTTGCTTCCTGCATCCCTGATATGAAAAAAACCCAACCAACCCTACATTTTTCCAAGGAAAATTCAGTTTATGGCCCTTGCACTATGGTGATTCATTAATGCATCAGCCTCATAATTTAGTTGTTGGCTTGATTCAATCAACTAATATCCTAATCCACTGGAGCTCATAACAGGTTTAGGAATAACAGGATTTAGGTCCTCATTAGTGCTTCGCATGCCATGGTAGAGAGATATCCTTGGCCATCTCTCACTGAAGGAGAGGGCACCCTGGGGCAAATGCTAGGAAGAAAGAACCGTGTCAGGGAGGTAAATAGAGCAAATCTGGGAGATGGGGGGAGTTTAGGATGGTGTAGGGAAGGGCAGGGCATACATGGGACGCACTGTGCCTCCCTGCACATCCCAGCTCCAAAGGGGCTGCAAGGCTGCTGTGCTGGATGAACTGTTCTTCAGGATGTGTAGGCTGGAGAGCAGGACCCTCATATCCACACCACAGCCAGGCTAGACTTTGCTGGCAGCCCTTGTACAGGCCCTGCATAGCTTCCAAAACAAACTCCCAGGTTACCAGTGGGATGGACTCACATTGGAGGTGGTGCTCCACTGCCCAGCTGTCACTCTCAGTACTGCAGGGGCCATACTCCCTCTCCAACAGCCTCCCACTCCACAGGAAAACACTGGGCTGTGCAAGAAATCCAAGTGGCTGCTTGGGAGCTGCACACTGCTTTGGACAGCACAGGCCATCTGGACAGCAAGGAGGGGTCACAGGAGATGTGCTGGCCTCATGGCACAGCAGGTCTGGAGACCTCAAGGGGGTCCAGCTGCCACTGCCCTGGTGGTACCTTCTGCTCCAGCTGGGGACTGTGGCATCCCACATGCTGCCACAGCACTGAATCCTGGTATCACCAGTGTTTTGCTTCTCTGCTCCATGTTCCAGCGCTCCCCCAATAGCCATGGCCACTACCAGCTCTCACCCAGCTTTGGTTCCTAGCAGTTATTTTTAGTGTAAATGAGGGGGTGGGAGTAGCACACGCTGCCCACTGATCAGGGGGTTGGCAGCAAGGAGGATCCCATTCCTAGGGTGGAAACCAAGGAAACAACGTGGGGTCTGCAGCACACCCAGTGTGTCCCCAAACCACTGGCTAGCCTCATGCAGGGCTGCTAATTCCCTCCCACCACCATCACCCCTGCAGAAGCCAAGGCCTGGCCACCACTGGGGGAGCCACAGCGTGGGCAGAGCAGGCAGGGCTTGTCCTTGCCCTGTTGCTTGTGCTGAGCACACGTTGTAGGACCATGATGGGAAATACCAGGCAGGCAAGAACGTGGTGGCCAGGGCAGCTCAGCATGTGCCAGAGAGAAGTTCCCCAGGTGCTTACTCAGTGCTCAGGGCTGACACCCGGTGAGTGTGGATGTCCCAGCCCTTGGAAGAAGCCAACATGTTAATTTATGAACTCCATAGGATGGGTGGGGAATCTGGCTCTGCACAGAGCTCACCCAAGAAACCTCATTTAACATAGGGCAGCTCGTCACTCACGTGCAACAGGAACATGCTGCCTGGATCATACACCTACTCAAACTGGGGATATGTCATCAGGAAACCAAATCAGGAGAGAGGCAATACTTTTTAAAAGTAATGAAGGCTTTCAAGTTTATTTGTTCTAATTACCCAGCTGACAGCTCATGGGAGGAGAAGAAAATTATCGGGGTATTACTGCCACAAAATAGGTGTAATCGAATCATTCCAGACAATAAAGCAGAAGCGCAGGTCACAGGTGACGTATCACTCCCCTCACGCCAGCCCCCCAACACCCCTCACTGTTGCACCACAATACAAACACCAACGTGAGGAGACACTGCTCTAATTGTGCCTTATTACAGCAAACAATCTTGAGTGTCTCACCTACATGGCGAGCAGGACCTGCTGAGCAGGCTGGGGACAGTGAGTTTACATGCTGCAGTTTGATTCTCGGCGATGTGTGAAGGCCTTTCCTGGGCAGCAGGTCTCCCCCTGGACCCCACAGCCCTTCCACCCCTTGGCTGTGGTGGCAGCAGGGTGCTGGGGCAGAGGGTGTTATGCTGCTGGGATAGGGCAACCCCATGGACAGCAATGGCTTGGGGATGCCAGTGGGAGCCACCAGCTCTGCAGTCCGGGCTCCTGGCAAGTTGACCCACAGGTCCTGCCACTGCTGGGTTGGCCTGGCACAGCAAAGCCTGTGCTGTGTCACTGAGGGCAAGTGCCAGATGAACATCTCCCCACAGCAGCAGCTCAGGGCCAACAAGAAGCTGCAGCAGCGCTCAGAAGCAAGCCAAAGTTGGCACAGGGGCACATGCAACCATGTGCTGCACAGAGAAATGGGGCACAGGAGAGCCACCATGGGGGACACCCCAGTGAGCACTGGCAGCCCTTATGTGTTCACGATTGACCCTAGGTGTGCCAATTGCACACTTCAAGGCCACATGCCTGGGGACTTTGGGGACACAGGCCAAAGAGGCAGGATTTGGGGCAGTCCTGGCCTCAGTTCTGCAGGTAGTTGTGTTTGGAGTGGCACAGCTTGCACCTGGCACTTACACCCTGCCCTGGCAGGGCTGTGCCCATGGCCTGGCTGGCTCCCTTGGCACAGAGGCAGGAGCAGAGACCTGCTGCCAATGCAGTGCTCTGCCCAGTGCCTGCTGTCCTCCCACCACAGCCCCCTGCCATCCCAGCACCCCAGAGCTGCAGGCACAGGCTGAGCTTTGGGAGCACACATCTGCAGCCCAAGTGTGATTTGTTACACTCAATACAGAGCATTAAACCCTTCCCTGCCCAGGCTGGCTGCCTTGGCAGCTCTGCTGGGAGCCAGCTGAGGCTGCACGTACCTTGTGGGAAGCAAACCGTGAGTCCAGCTCTGCCAAACCCTTAATGTGGAGCAGCGATGCTGGGCAGGCCCCAGGAGTGACAGCTGTGCCCCTAGCAAGGGCTGCTGCCCTCCATCCTTCCTTGTCAGCCAGCAACATGGTAGAAAAAGACAAGGCAAGAAGCTGAATGAGGGAAAACTACTGCATTACCCCCATTTGGAGAACAGTACCCACTGCTTTGCATCTGGGCAGCAGGCACCCAACCAACCCTGATGCTTTGGTGCCCCCACGACATGACTGGGCAGGCAGGGCTACACTCACAGAAGTCCAGTTTAAGACATTTTTATTCTTCTGCAGGTTACACTTAGTGTTTAAGAAAATACAGGATCCCTTTTGACATTAATACATTTTTACAGGGAAAAAATAGGTTTCTCTACTAGAGTGGTTATTAAGCTTGGGCATTCCCAGGCCGACTTCCTCACCCTCCTTGGCTGCCAGGCAAACCCCCTCTGTTTTCAAAGCATCACTGCCCCAGTGGCCAGTCCAGGCCTGCAGAGCTTGTGTCATCCATCCCCTCATGCTAACAGGAAAAAAAAAAAAATAAAAAAATACAGTGCCCAGTATTTCCAGTTTCACAGCTCCTACACTGGCTACTGCAAGAGAAGACCTGGGGACAGGGAGTGACCACACTGTGCACATAAATATCTAAGAGACCCACGTTAGTGTGTGTGACTATCTGGACCAGGGAAGCAGGTTAATCTCATTTGCTTGAAACCTAGAGGAAATAAAAATCAGGGTTCCCCACAATTAGCATAGTCACAAACAGCTACTGGACACCAGGCTCACACTGCCTCTGAGTGCTGCCCTGGGGACAGGGAGGGCAGCGAGGCAGAGCTACTATGAAGCTCAAGGCAAGAAATGCAGGTGCTTCACGAACAGAGCACTCCGGCCCAAGGGCAGCCCCTCTGCTCGAGGCAATGCTGCAACAGAGGCGGCAAGAGGCAGCTTCGCTTGGCAGGACACGTCTTTGTGCTGTGTCGGGCCAAGGGCTTCCTAAGGGCAGTGGCACCCACGTGGCTCTTACTTCTAAGCTGCCACAGTGTGCAAGAAATTCAGATTTAAACATCACTATAGAAAGCAGATTGAAAAGCAGCTGCTGGAGTAATACCTCCATGACCCAAGGTGGGCTGCTGCCCAGAGGCAAAGCTGAAGGCTAGGAGGGAGTGAAAGGCTCACTAGATGAGGCGTTACACAGCGAGCAGCTACTTTCCCTTGGCAGGGCTGCAGCACATTGGCACTAGCAGCAGGAAACAAAACAGATGTTACAAAAGCTTCTTCCAAGCACCAGCAGACTCCACTTGGTCACTGCAGGGAGAGAGACGCACATGGAAAAGAAGTGATACTCTAAGGCAAAGGCCTTTCTCTTCAGGACCTCAGGACACCGGTGCAGCTAAACATCCCCCCATGCTGGCTGCTAAGCCCCCACTAACACCAGCTGCCCAAGTAGCTTCTGCTGAGTCTTGCAGGCTCCCACACGCCAGCGCCCACCCTGCTCTGCCTCCCCGGGCACCAGGCCCTGGGGGCATCCCACACCCTCTCTGCCACTGGCGCTTCCAAAGGGCCGGTGAACGCTGTCCCAACCTTAGGCCTCACACAGAGGGATATAAGGTATGAGCTGTACTGGGAGGGAATGGGGAGAAAGTGTCAACAAAAGACAGTCGATCCAAGTGGTTCAAACTCCAGTCCAAGCTGAAGAGCATTAGCTGGTACCAGAAGAGATTTCTGGGAACTCCTTATAAATCTCCAAGATGATCAGTTTCTCCATCTGGCACTGCTGGTCCTCCTCCTCCTCGCCCAGGATGCGCTGCAGGATGCCCTGCAGGTCAGCCAGGCGGTGCTGGTGCTGCAGATAGGGCGTGGAGCGGATGATGGCATGCATCAGGGACAGATACTCCATCCTCAGCTGCCAGGTGGGAGGGGAGACAAACCACAGAGCACAGTGAGAGGTTTGAAGTGAGATAAACAAGCATGCCAGCCTCCATTACAGCGTGAGCACAGGAACAGCTGCTGCTGCACCATCAACCAGAGCACAGCTCCAGAGGCACCTGCTTTTCCTTAAGTATCATTAGTAACTAATGGGAAAAAAAACCTCTGCTTTTCCCACAGCGAGAGTGCTGCTCCTCCCCTGCCCTTGAACACGTGCACATCCCCTGCCTCTTGCAACACCAAATGAGAGATTCCTCCTACTACTACTCACAGAGGGTCTCTCTTCCCAAACATTCCTTGTCAGAAGTGTGCAGATCACCAGAAGCCTGGCAGATCGTTCTTCAGATATGTTGGTGTGCCAGGCAGCATAAACCCTCCCTTCCTCCCCAGCTCCCAAGGTTGATTTAAGCACCCAGAAATGTTGTGCCCACCCCAGAACTCTGATCTTGCCTGCACCAGCAGGCCTCATGAGGGGCCAGAAAAAACACCATTACTTTGGGACTGTGCTCCCTTCCCCAGTGCCCGTGGGTTACTGTAAGCACCTTGTCTCCAGGGGAGAGATCAGCAATCTGCCGCACCAGGATGTCTATCAGGACCATCATGTCTGTGTGATAGAAGATGCTGGCTGTATCCTTGCTGGCAAAGATGTCCTGCAGAAACTTCAGCACTGAGTGTGGTGGCTGAGGCTGATGCTTGAAGATGCAAACTGGATCATCTGGGGAAAGCAGAGAGACTGTGCTGAGCCATGTGCTCCCTGCTGTCCCTCTGCTCCATCCTCAGTGCACTTCCCTTCATTACACCCTTTGGAGAGGAGGCTGCCCTGACCTCGGCCAGCCACTCCCTGCCCATGGATAACTTTTATCCATGGTGCCCAAAGACCTCAGTGCCTTGCACAAAGGTGTGTAATCAGGATGGCAGCTCTGCAGGCTACCAAGATGAGAGCAAACCCATTATGATTAGCATTAATCACTGTTTATGTTTCACCAACCATCCCAGGTGAGAGCGCATTAGCACATCGCCTCTCAGTATCTCCCGTTTTTGCTCAACACTCATATTCTCCCTGGTTTATTAGGAGAGGTCCAATAAACCCTCTGAAAAGCCCATCAGAGCCTGTACCAAAAACAAGCTTTCACCAGACACCAGGCTAGTACTGTCCCAGAAGCAAGAAAAGAAACACTTCCAAGTTTAAATGAGCCACCACATCCTGTTCTCTTGCAAAACACATCCCTGCAGACTCCAAGAGGGGCTCTGGGCCATGGCAGCTCCCCCAGCAGTTGTCAGGAAGGCGGGCAAAAGAGAAACATCTTCATTAGGTTGTGGCCCCCCTCTTTTTTTCTCCCAGCTCCTCACTGTAAGGTGATCTCTGCAGGCAATCTGGCAGGGGAAGAGCTGAACAAAGGCTTTGGGAGGAGGCCAGACAGAAGAGCACAGAGGTGCCTGCTGCCCTCAAGCTGATATAGTGTGCAGACGGTGATTTGCAGCCCCAAAGAGAACTAAAGCCAAAGATGAGCTGTATGCATCACAGGATGGGTTATTTCCAGCAACTCAACAAAATGAGTTCTCTCAGGCAGCAAAGCTTCTGTGCTCCAGAAGGTATTAGAAAGCACAATAGTGGCCTGCAGCACAGGCTGAAAGACCTGGCACTGCTCTTCCTGCAGAGATCTCCAGCATTTCAGCAATCTGCTCTGCAACAGCTCTACAAGTACACTGGATTTCACTCCATGCCTGAAGCAGACATAAGGCTAACCCTCTGCTGGCAATTCAGAAATGGAAAGTTCCACTCTAAGCAGTGTTTCAGAAGACAAAAGCTCCCTCTGCATCTGTCCCCAAGGGCAGATGTTTGTCAGCACGGGCAGAGGTTTTCGTGCCAGCACACATTGAATCCCCTGCCTGTCCAAGGACAGAAGTGGCCCAGGACAAGCTTTCCTCCCAAACAAGAGCTTGCCCATGGCAGCTGTCCATGCTCTGATGTGGAGCTGATCTGACCCAGAAGAATGCAAATGGCAGCCACTCCTCCCTCCGTAGATGCCATTAGCCATTCCTTATTCCTTGTGCAGCTCCATCCTCAGCAATGCAGACTGTCACCCTCACAAACTCACCAGGAAGCAGCACAGCCTGAGCTGACGGCTCCACAGCTACCTGCATTCCTGACATCCTGTCCCATAACAAGCATGGGGCTTGTCTTCCCAAGCATCTATGTGCACCCTCTGCCAGGCATGTAACAGTGCCACACTCACTCACCTCCTCTGTTCAGCAGCAGCAGCAGCTTCTCTGTGAAAGTCTTGACGTTGGAGTGTTTGCTCATTGCAGTCATGATCACACTGTGTTCTGGAACTAAGGAAGAAGCCTGTTCAGCATCCCCCTTTGTCTCCTGAAGACCGTGGTGATAATAACACAGAATGGGTGGCTCCTATTTTACATCAGCACTCTGGGGAGCTTTGGGGAACCACAGTCTATCAGGCTACAAAAATTTCAGGACACAGAAATTGGGTGGGCAGGGAGAGAGAAGGTGAAATAAATCTGGAAACAGCACATGAAACACTTGTGACTTGGTGCTTTCTCCATATATCTGATTCATGTGTGGGTTTCCACCTTGCCAGCCAAACACTGGGAAAATACCTTGCAAAGGCTTTATGTTGTCAAACATTTCCTCTGCAGCCAAGGGCTCCATTCTTTGGTACCTTCTTGCTTCCTATCAGCAGTACCCTTCTGGAACTTAGAGTTTTACAAGTTCTCTTAAGAAGGGTCCTAGGAGCATCCCAGAAAAGTTTCTTCCATCACTCAGCACTGTGCTCTGCAAGGGTACAGGCTGAAGACTTCTAGGAACTGTCCCTTGCCTGCTCTGGGAGTGATTTGCTGTGAAATACATTTACCCTAGCAGAGCTTGTGTGTGTGTGTGCAAACTCAAGTACATAAACAGCATAGTGTGGCTATTTCTGTGCCCTGTAATATTTCACAGGCTGCAAAGTGTTTCAGGATCCTGAAGGGCATCAATATAATATTCATTTAGGAGAGTTTTTGAACTAATGCTGCACCACTGAATTGCATGATAGATGAATCTTGCAGACATAGAGATAAAAAATTCAATCCACCAATGAGCAACATGAACATCATTTAACATGTTCTCAGCACCAGAGAACAAGTCACTGCTCTTGGCTATGCCCCAGGTGGGCAGTAATCCCCAGAAACACACTGCCTGTCATACATTACTGCCCAATTACTGCAGCCAGCAGGGATATGGGTAAGTGTGGGAAGGGAGGATGAATGAAAGCAGCAGAGATATACTTAATCAGTCTCTGTGCAATCAACTTTCACATGAAATTAGAAAGTTTTGCATAAATTTTAATGATGCACAACTCAACAGGTAAATTACTAGATATATTGTTGCTTTATCCTCCCCTCTCTCAAAAAAAAATCAAGGGTAATGTCATGAAACAGATCAAGGGTAAGTAATTAACTAAAGATAATTGGAGCAACAGGAGACTGGGTTAAGGAATGGCCTCTCTTAGCAGGACCTGGAACTACACTCCAATCTTCCAACAGGCTTCAAAATCTGCAGGCAGAGGGAAGGAAGATGCTCTTCCCTAGAGACCTGATCTGCTGTCTGTCCTCATGGAGCTCAGCAGAGCAGGAAGGACAGAGAACAAGGGCAAACAGGGGAGAGCACAGCTCAGGCCAATGCTGAAGGGCCTGGCCTCAACAACTTGGCACTGAATGAGCTTCAGGCAGTGTGGACAGGGAAGCAGAAGCTTTGCCAAGACCCGCAGAAGGCAGAGGACTTTTGTTCTGAATTGGTATTGAGAAATGCCCACTGAAGCATCTTCTCTCCCAAGTCACCTGTGCCTATAAATTAACCCCACAGATGCTCTGCAAGTACAGCCCAAGAACTCTCTTGATTAGGAACCATGGAATCCCAGTGACAAATCCACTGAGCTGCCCAGAGCTGCTGGGCAGGCGCTCTCAGACAATTTTTTCTCTAGGGTTTTGCAGCATATTTAAACAGTGTGTAGTGCCAGAGACTCGGAGAGCTGGTTGGTGCTTACAGCACCATCAAGACCCAGTAAGATTCTCCCTCCCCACTTTTCACACTCTCACTCCAGACCACTGAAATCCTGCCAAGGCAGAGCAGCACCAGTTTAACCTGGAATGTGGAGATTGAAGGCCAGAAGGACGTTGACAAATAAGTCAGGCAGCTGGTCAGTGGTGTCCGAGGGCAGCCCATCCTCAATCACATCCAGCAGGAACTGCACAAACTGGGAGTTGAGATGTTCTGCACGAGGAGAAAGGGGCATTTACAGCACAGTGAAAATAAACCAAGAAACAAAAGACCATCCAAACCACTTCTCTGATTGTTTTATGCTTAAAAACCATTAGTGGAGTGCTAGTGTCAGCTTCCAGGGAATGAAGGGCTCTTCAAGTGGACTAGACAGACCACTGAAGCATCTTTGTGTGAGACACAGTGCAAGAGATTGCTGAAATTTGGTACCCCAACTGGCAAGTTTTTTTTGAGTAAATAAAATACCAGATCCTGCTCTAGCTGTTGCAGAACCAATGCCACCAGTGAAGGCTCCAAGGCAGGAAGAGATTGGTATTCTTGACCACTGGTTTAATTAATTTCTTTTAAAAAAACCCCTAATAATCTGTATCATTAGTAACAACCCAGTTTTCAATTCAGCTATTAGGAAAGCTCAAGAGCTCATGCAAATAAGCCCACCTGCAGGAAACAACTGCCAAGGTTACACAAGGAGAGAAAAACAGGAGGTGTAGAGGCTCATTCCAGTCTCTGCTGCACCAGTTTAAATCTTGTACAGGTTTACCCAGTGTTAAGGTAAAGCTGCTGATGAGATACTTACAAAAATCTCTACTGCGTTTCTAGGAAAATTAATCCCAGAATTTCCCAAATACAACACAGTCTTGGGAAGAAGTGGGCAGGGCTTTTTGGCTAAAATGAAAGGACAGAGGATAAAATAGGGAGAATATCTGCACTTTGTTATTGACTGCAATACCCTTAATCATCTCCACGTTCCTTAAGAGCCTGAACTATAGAGGGCTGCACTATCCTGCTAGAAGAGAGACCAGAAAGAGGCCACATTATGCAGCTGACAGCCTTAGTGGGTGTTTGTGTAGAGATCTGGGATCTCAGCCTCATCAGCAGACAGTCTCTAAAGCAAGTAAGAGGTGTGTGCTTTCACACAGGCCAGAGGTAAAACAAAATGCCACTTAGTCACAGGGATGGGCAAATCCATGTCACCTGCAGCATGGCATTCAGTCCTCCACTGCACTAACCCAGATTTGTGCTGCTCTTTGGAAATCTGGCATCTTAGCCCAGTGCTTCAGCTGCCAGGCTCTACTGATAAAGAACAGACCCTACTCTTGCTGGGCTGTGCCCCACCTTGACCATCAGGAAAAGTCCCTTCCTCATGTCTTCCAGCTCTGCCATGGGCACAACCCACTCTTACCATAGTGGTGATATGGCAGGGGCTCCCCCATGGAGAACATCATGGCCAGCACCAGAGCAGAGTAACACATCTTTTGATGATCTGCAAGACAAAGGTCCTGTCATTAGTTCTGAGGATAAGAAATCTTTTCCCAGCTGCAGCTGGGAAGTCACACATTTAATACAGGCATTTAACACTGATTAGCTTGCTCCTCATTCCTGTATTGACTGAGCAGTAAGGGTGTTTGTCCCCATTTTAGCACACCACACGCCTTCTGTGCCGTGTGTTTCCAAAGCAATTTAAAAATAATCATAACAAGAGTCCTCTATTTTTTTCTCCTCCACTTCAGAGGATCTGGGCAAACTTGATCTGAATAATTAAAAACCTCCCCTGCGCAGTCCCAGGACACATCCCATAGTTACGTAATTATTGAACCCAGAAAAAGCATCCATCTGGCCAGCTCAAAATACTGCCTGTTCCAACCAACACCACCCCCAGACAGCCATGCTGCTTGTTACCATCTCTGCACTGCTCTACTTTTGCTACCTCAGCTCTGCCTGAAGGTATAAAAGGTCCCTGGAGAGACCAGATCACTGCTCAGCCTGTGCATCTGCCCACCTCCCAGGCCACACATCTCCAGCACTGATACATCCCACTGCCTGGCAGTCCAACACAATTTTCGCTGTCTGCAGCTATATGTGAATGCTCCAAAGAACCCCTGCCAGTGTCTTTCCTGAATTTTAATTCATGAATACCTCTCAACAGATATTTATTTGCAGAATATAGCCTCTGTCCAGTTCAGCAAGTCAGAAGGCAATAGGAAAATGAGTATTATTATATATGTTACCATACATACTGGCTAAATAAAATTCTGCTACATCTGCCAGAAAGAGCCCAGGGCACAAGGAAACTGAAGGTCTAATTATGAAAAACTGACCAAAACTACTTTTCATCAGAGGAGGAACAAGGTCCCTTCAATCTGTGATGCTTCTCCTGGCCATACACAATGGCCCTGCACAATACACACCAGTTCCAGTGCCCCCTCCAAACCCTTTAAGATACTTCACTTCTTCATGCACAAATCAACCATCTCTAAGCATTTGCACCCTGCAGTTTGGCTTTGACTGCATAGGCTGATGCCTTCACTGTCACCACTCACTCCTGCACTTGGCCAAAGGACCTGCAACATTTGGCAGCTCTGAGGTTTGTCAGCTCAGAGGACAAAATGCTACTGAGCCTTTCCAGCCCCATGCCCCCTGGAAAGTCAGCTCTCAGCAAAGCCTCTCCACTCAAAGCACACACAGTCACAGTCCCACATGATGCCTCAGTTTTCAATCAGCAAGTACTTTGAGTAAAAATAGATAATTTGCAGCTTAACCAGATACTACAGTATGAACAAGATTAAGAGTTTGTAGACCACATGGCAGCAAAGGAAGGCTGAAAACTGCTGTTTACTCTCTGTAAACAGAGAGAGAAGATATTTAATGACTGAAATATAATTCATACTTCTTATATAAGAAGTTCTCAGCTATAAGGTGACAGTGATGCCAAAGCACACTGTAGCAGAAAAGGGATCTGACAAACTGTTCACCACATGATTTCTTCCTTCGTTCCTCCATGGCTACAGGAGCTGGGTCTCAAAGGCAGGACACTGCAGTAGGCAGACACAGGGAGCTGCTGTTTTCATGTTTCTAGAAAGGTTTTCTTTTGTCGACAAAACATTTTCTCTCATCACATCAGGAGCAATGAAATAAAGTAAGAACCAGAAGCTGGTGATAAACATGGCAGTGGCAAATATGGAGGAACAGACAAGCAATGGGAGGGAAGAGAATAGTTTTGTACCTCCTTGGGCCATCTGCCATTAACTGATGTCCATTCATCTTTGTTGGCAGTAGTCTACACGACTAGGAGGCAAATTTTGTTGTATTTCCCTAATGACGACAATTCAAAGAATGCTGAAACCAGCTAGAAACCTGAACTTGGGGAAAATCCAGATGAACCCAGGACACTCATTCTGCACAGGCTCTACTCGTTGGGAGTGTCCCAGCTGTAGCAGGACAAGACTGCAAGCCTCACCATGATGCAGAACAGAGAAAACTGTCAGTCAAAACACAGCTGCTTTTTTTTTTTTTTAACCTTACAGAGCAGCACCAGTGGCTGTCAGAAATTAAATAGTATCACTGCAGCTCTCCTGGAGCAGAGGAACTGCTGACAAACTGATAAGCATCACTGAAGTGGCCATTAACCAGCCTGCATTGTTGAAGTCTACTGAGATAGTGGTGAGAAACTGTAATCATGTATGAAAAGCATTTGTCAGAGGCCTTTGAAAACCTTGCTTCCACCTTCTAAACACAGCAGTGTGAAATGTGGGCACTGGGAGCACAATTGACTATGACTGAAGGGAGAAGAGCCTGACAGCTGACTTGCATGTAAACTGTGCTGCAGCAACAGAGAAAGTCATGATTACAGACTGGATTATCCCTGTCTGCTTCCTTTGGAACTGTTCTGGCTAATTCTGCCTTGCTGTGGTTTATTATAAGGCTTTCTAACATGGATAGATGTGCAGGCCAGCTGCAGCAGAGGAAGGAGCTGTCCAGAAGCAGTAAGACCCAAGCATCTGCAGAAGAACTGGCCAGCAGCCAACATGCCTGCATCAGTCCCAAGGTGAAGTCTTTCTCACCAAAGGCACCCAGCATCCACAGACAGAGCTTCTGCCTCAGCTGCTCTTCAATAATAAGCCAGGAGGGATCCCACAGAGCTGCTGCAGCCAGTTCCACATTCCCCAGATGTGTAGTGTTGGCACTGACTGCTCTGGCTCCAGTCAGCCACAGAAGGGATTAGCTATTCCACAGCATGTCACGGATCAGCTGCTATTCCCCAGTTTTTAGTACCAAAATAAGCTCAAGTCATTCTAGGAGTCAAGGTCATGTTTTCACACAAGCTTGCCATTTGCTGGCAGCACATGAAGCAGTAAAGCACCAGAATGGCAGGAGGGAACTACTAATGCCCTGAAACACCTCTGAAGGACAGACACATTTGGGCCAAGGATGGTTATGCCCCTGCAGCCCCACTGCGAAGGCTGAGAGGACTGCATGATGCACAGATGCCACTGCACAAGTGCCTACCATAAAACTTAGCACAAGGAAAGCAGCACAGGAGAAGGATTTGTGAGGCTCCTGTATCCACACAGTGTTCTGTCAGCAAAGGAGGAGCAGCTTTTCAGCCTCCAACTGGATGACCTTATAGCAAGGAGGGAAAAATCCTTACCTTGAGATGATGTTGGGGAAAGGAAGATACTGCAGAGCTGCAGGTTGGCAGCTCAGAGGACACAGCAGAGCCACTTCTCACCCACTTCCACTGCCATACTTTCAGAACCCCAAAGCAGAGCTGAGACTTGCTGAGAGACAGGCCTGCTCCAGCCTAAGTACTACCTGGAGATCAGCAAAGGTGTGCAGAAGTCATGCAGGTCAGAGCTCAAAGCCTTATAACCACCAAGAGGCTGAATCAGCTGTACTGTCTGGGATGACACAGCCCTGGGCAAAACACAGCATCACTGCAGCCAGGCAAGGAGTAAGAAGAGTGACCAGCCCACTCTGCCTGCACAAAGACAGCTCAGGAAGAGGGCAGGAGACAGAACTCTGTTTGGGAAGATGCACAGGATGCTTACTTGGAGTCTTTGTGAATGATGGAGGCACAATAAAGTTTATTTCTGGCAGCATAAAATCAGGAGAAATATTGCTGCAGGAGCACAGTCACAGTCCATAACCAAGTAGTATTTGCTTCTTGGGCAGTAAAACTTCAGCCTGGAGAAGATGCTTCTCAGGCATAACCAGATTAAACACTAAGAGTGTGGTAAGTTCACAGCACAGAATTTATAAGCAGCAGTAACAAAAGAGGAAGCACAACCAACACAGGAGTAATATTTGCAGTCCCATACCACCAGCCCTTTGCCCTGCCCTGAAATGCCACCCTCCTCACTTCTGAAATGCCTGCACTTCAAAGCATCTAAGGAGAGACAAGTGCAAAGTCTTCTGCAACTGGCTTCATTTTCATCTCCCATAGCCCCTTCCAGACACGAGATGAGCCCTCTTAATGCTGCCCACCAGTCAGGTTGGCAGTCTGTGGTGGGATGCAGGGGACAGGGACATCCATTATACAAGTTCAGAGTGGTCTTCTAGGACATTCACTTGGCTCACATGAAATGGATGGGACAGTCCCTGTTCTGAGCAGACCTGTCAACCCCTACACGGTCTCATCACCCAATTATACCCCTCCACATCTTCCTAACACCCACAACAAACTAACAGACTGCAACCAGGACAGCAAGGCTGCAAACACCAGGCTCTTCTGATTTGATGCACATGGTCACTCAACAGCTACTGTAATTGTGGGTCACAATTAGCACAAGACAGTGGATTTTCAATGTCCTTGTAAGAGAAATATGCCACTGCCAGTACTGGTGGCCTACAGGTTGGCCTCAAAATGGGAAGCAGAGCTGTGACTGTCCAGGACCAGGTATGTGTGGGGAGCTGGAATGTAATGCCAGGAGAGTATTACTACATGTTCACCTTACTCTAGGGCTTTTTCCCAGCATTTGGTTCTGGCTGCTCAGAAATAAAGGACACTGGGTTAAGCAGGTGCTCTGAGGACATTCCTATTAGTAGCAGGGACAGGTCATCCTAACAAATGAAGGAGCGTGAAGTAGAAGGAACATAAGGGAAAAGCCTGAGTATGGAAAGCAAAAAGCTGGGAAAACCTCTATCCTGCAGAGGACCAGAACTGCAATGCTAACAGCACTACCATCTCTCTTGGCACAGTGGTGGAGAGAAGGCCCTTTCCTTTAACCAGCACACGTCTCATTCACCACAATGAAACACCAAAAAAAATGGGTATAGAATGCTGGAAAAAACTCTTTAAGAAACTGCAGAGATCTTCCTTGTGTCTCTTGTCAGCATTATGAAACAAAACTGTAACAACTCAAAACGTGTTTTAAGACATCTACAAGAAGTGACACAGATCATTAATGGCACGTCCAAGAGCGGGAGTGCCTTGCACCATGGACTGAAACCTCCCTTCCTGTGCATTCCCCAGTTACAGCTTAATAACCTGAATAACTTTAAAACCAGACACCATTCTTCCCCCTAAGCACTGGGCATGTAGAGCAGCTGGGCAATGGGGGGCCACTCCTGCTGCTGCAATCAGGTGATGGGAAGATGTTCCCAGGGCTGTGGGAACAGCAGCTGTGGCTCACCCTGTGTGTGAGTCTGCATGTCCCGGGCCAGCTCCATCGGCAGCACTGAGTTCACAAGGGTTGAGATAACAGCAGCATCCAAGTTGCACATGGCTCCAAAGCACTTCAACAGCAGCAGGCGCAGTGGCACCCTGTGTTCCTGCAAAATCAATTTGTTAGATCAAACCGTGTCCTAAAGGAGGGCTCACTCTGAGGTAGAGACACAGCTTCTGCAAGTTCCTGTTGTTGGGAAGCCACAGACCTCCCCAGAGTGACGTGAACCCAGGTGCTCTAAGAGCTTTTAGCAACAGTACAGAAATCATTTTACAATAATGTTCACAACTGGGTTGGCTATGAGTTCTTGGCATGTGTGGTCAAAGGGCTTGTGGCAGCCAGAGCTCAGATCTGAGATTTCCCACCGATGTCTTCCACTAGGATCTGGTAACACACCAACAACCCATACCTGTCCCCAGCAAAGAGATTGAATAGCCAGGATTCTCTGAGCATACTAAGGTTTTGTGAACACTGCTCTGATTAAGGTTTCCTGACAAGATAACATTTTCAAGCTCTCTTCAGAAAGTTTTGGGGTGTGCAAGGATTCCAGCAAAGATGATGCTCAGCCTGCACTTCCCATGCAGGAGCTCTGATGCTGAGGTAATCTGCATATTCCACCCTCAGGCTACAACTCCAGGGTTCAGAGAACGAAAGTGAGCCAAACCCTGGCACTGGGCATGACAGCAGCCAGGACAGGGCACCCAACCTGGTCAGGCTTCCTTGGAATTGTGGTCAGAGAAGAGCAGGCAGTCAGTGAAAGTCAGCAGGCTCTGCCTGCCTTCCTGCTGCTCTCAGCTATGCTACAGCCCCCTGATGCTGAGATCTGGGTTCAGACACAGAAGTGTCAGATGAAAGAAAAATGCCACAAGACTTGATGTGCTGTAGCTGGGGACTTAGGGACAAGATGGGGATAAGTTTTCTGCTCCCACAGAATCCTACAACAGAACATTCCAAGAAGGAGAGGGGCAAAACACTACATAGATGTTTAAGGCAAAATTTCCATTTCTTCCTCTAAATACTGATGTCCTTCCTCACTCCCAAGGCTTCTACTCACTACCAACTTTGCTAAGCAAAGTTATTTACTAATGCACAGGAGTGCATCAATTAAAAGAAAAGCAATCACAGTCTGTCAGATCTCCCAAGGCAGCCTCTGAAATCCTTCCTCTAGACACCAGTGATGCCAATGCTGTCCCTCAACGGGCCAGTAAAAGCAGCAAGCTTTACCCTTGCCAAGTGCTAGCTACTGCTTCAAAGTCTACAGCATCCTCTGCTCTTTCACACAACTTTCATGCATAGCATTCACTTTAGCCAGCACTCAAAAGGGATATGCTGCAATTCCACTGAGACCACAGAACTGCCCTATCCAAGGGAAAACATCTTATATACATTCACTGTACCAACCCTGCTCTTTTGCATCTTCAGGGAAATCTTAAAAAGAGATTTGGTGCATTCTGCCACCTTACCATCTGATAATATGCCACAAGGGACAGGACAGATTCAAACTCATTCTTCTTGCACATCTTCTTGCAAACTTCTGGGTCTGCATCTGTCTGGAAGAAGGAATGGACACAGTGACACATCAAAGCAGAAGGTGCATGCTGCAGGGACCTTGAAGGAGTCCACTTGCTTTCAGATCTCAGTATCCACAACATCTCACAAAGAAAATGAAGGCAGAGCACAGAAACAGGTCAAGAACCATCACCCTTCACCATCAAAGTGGATTCTTGAGAAATGTCTCTGCCATAGAGCACATCTTGGGCTGAAAATATCTAAAACATAACCTGAACAGCAGCTGATTGAGAGCATCACACAGTTAACAGAGCAGCTCCAGCACTGCTCCTATCCTGAGAAGTACATCTCCTCCCACCCCTAAGTTATGAGGAAATGGTTGCACAATGCCCCACTCAGCCTTGCCCTGCAGGCCCACAGCAAGGCAGCACATGGCTGTATGCAGAGTGACAAAGATCCTGGCATTTATTACAGAAAATTTACCTGTTCTGTTTATGTCAGAACTGGAGAGGACTATAAAATAGTGCCAGAGCAAACCCCACACCAGTACCCCTAACAAGACCATGTCACTGCACTCAGGGCAGTTCCCAAATCATCCCCAGGCATAGAAGGCCTTGTGCATACAGTAATCCCACTGCTGCTCACTATGGGCATGCTCCTCTCCTGTATGCAGAGATGTGTGAGATGATTTATACTTTCTCACAAAAACAGCTTTAAAACTCACTTTCAAGGCAACCAAAGAATGTTCTTTGCATGTAATGAGCTTAATCCCACAGGCACCTCCCAGCAATGGAGGATATCTTAAGTGGAAGATGTTTTAGATGGGCTTAGGAGTGCAGCAATCCTCACCAGAGATTTCCATGTTTTCTGTGGGAGGTTGGGTTTTTTGGAGGTAAAGGTTTATATTCTCTTGTGATAGGTAAATACCAAAACTACCATGAACAGCTCAGTAACACTTTTTAGAACAGCTTTGTAAGGTGGAATGAAGAGTAAAGGCAGCTCAACAGCACTACAGAGCCCACAGCAAATGATGCACAAGAAAGCTGTGCCCCTGAAACAGCAGATCCAGTGGCAACACAGGGTGAAAGAGGTCAAAAAAATGAACTTCTCCAATGCTGTCTGCTCTGCTCTGCCTGTAAGGAGAGGAATTTACTCACCAGGATGCGAAGCAGCTCCTCCAGGTAGCAGCAGATGACATTCTCATCCTCGTAGAGTGCCCAGCTGCGCTGCTGAGCATCGTCCTTGTGCCTGGCCAGATCTGCAAAGATCACCTCCAGCCGCTGCTCATCGTGGCAGATCTGGCCCGAGGGCAGCCCCGCACTCAGGTTCTGCAGACAGCAAAACCACTGGTTAGTGGGGCCCTGACAGCTGGCTGTTGTTTGGGTGCCTGTTTCCTGCAATCTTGTCTCACAACTGGCAGCTGACCTCATTCAGTCAAGAGCTGGCAGTATAGAACAAGTAAGTTTATGACACGTTATTTCAGATCTCATACTTTTGGAGCCTCCACCCTCTGCAGATTCTGCAAATCATCCTGAGAATGGGAAAAGCCAAACCAGCCCAGTATGGGCCAGGACCACTGCCAGGCAGCAGCTGAGAACCCCAGTAAAACAGACATGTCCTGGACAGCAGACCACCACACTGCACAGCTGCCTCGAGGCAGGAGAAGCTCCCTCTGCTGCTCGCTCCCTCCAGCCTGAAAGGGACAGATCTGCCTTCAATTCTTGGCTCAAGAGCAGGGACTCGTATGGTGCTCTCCATGCCAGCTGCTCTAGGCCTGGATCCTCTGCAGCAACAACAGGAACCAATTCATCATTGGCTGCTTTGGTTTTGCTTCATTCTAAACAGCAGAGCTCCACTGTTCACCACAGCTCTGGAGTGTGTAGCCACTCAGTAAATCTTACTGCACACATTCTTTTCTCAAACTGCTGTCAACTGCATCTCCACCACTTCTGCCTAATACACAACCTTCGCCATGAAGGTCTCACTCTTCAGTTGCCTTTCCTTTTCTGTTCCTCTCCTTCAATAAAGAGGGGAGTGGTGAGGGAGCATTTAACCACCCAAACAGCTGCTGTGCTCTGATATTTAGAATAAACCTCTAGGACCTAAGTATATGAAATGAATTACTTGGTTTCCTGAAAGCAAGGTAAGATGGGGGTGGTTCAGCACATGGAACAGAGCTGATCACAGGTGATGAGCCCAGACACCTTTAAGAGAGGTAAGGACTAATTTCTGAAAGAGCTTAAATTATATACACAAGGGTTTGGCAGCAGTGACAACAAGCAGCAGGAGATCAGCGAGGTGGAAGAGAACCAAGCTGAGAAATTCAAAAAACAGGGAAAAACCACTCACTGAGACCAAATTCCTAAAAATTTTTTGACAAGGCTGTCTTACCACATACAGCAACAAGTCATGATCACTCAGTGAGAAAAGGCCTTTATAACTTACCAGCCAGGACATCTCCTGGAATCTCAGAGAAGACTTAGTCCTTCCAACAGGCTGGCTGTGCAGGCAGGGGCAGCAAGCTTTAGGCAGACTTCACTTTGACAGGAAAGCAGATAGATTTTGTATGGAAACACAAGCCCATGTCTTGTGCCAGTTGTGGCACTTGCATATGGATGGCCAAGTGCAGGAGCTGCACTCCTGCCTATCTCCCACCCTCCTCTCTGGGGAAACCACTCCATGAGTAACAGTAATGTCTTGCCTGCTTTATTAGACAAAATGGTTAGTCATTTGCTTTAGGGTATTAATTTAGGACTTCAAGTCCATGCTTCAGTTATAAAATAAAGAAGTTTTCTTGTTGCTGCTTCTTATGTAATTTTTGTCAGGCAGGTAATGAAGGAAGAAGCATGCAGGCTTAACACAAGCCTCTGTACCCTCTTGAAATTTTGGGAAGCTGTGGGTGGCCTAGCAGAAAAGCAAGTAGCCAGCTGTGAGAGAGCACAACAGCTTTCAGGAGCTGAGTACAAGCATGAGAATTTCTCTCTGAATGGTGATTTATTAGGAGCAAATACATTAAGGGACTAACTTCATCTTGCATCCCCCTGCTTCTCCTCAGGAGGACCTACAGCACTGCAGTGTCACCTGCCTGTCCTCAAGTGTCCTAGCTGCTTGGGAGTTTCTCCATTATGTGCCTTATTCACAACCTCCTTACCAGAGCTCTGCAGGGCCAGTCCTACCTCAGTCCACTGCTGGGACTCTTTTTGGATGATCATTTTAATGAGTATTCATTTTAACGATCACTCTATTCAGCTTCTTACCACTAATATACTTTCTCCAATCCTTCATCTGCAGCCCTTAATGACTCCACTGAGCATCAAGCTTGGATGGACTTGGAAGAGATCAATCCATTAACAAGCTCTTCCATCTGACCATGTAACTACACCTCACACTGTCTCAGTGCACTTTCAGCAACATTCTCAGCCCTTTCATCACCAGGGTCAAGTCTCTGCTTATTAAACATCTTGGCAGCTACTCAGCCTGCAGCATTATCATATGGTCATTTCCAGGAATCTGCTGGAGAGCCCATAAGCAGAAGGAGGTTTCAGTGTTTCTAACAATGCCATTTTGCATTATCTTCCTGCTTCAAATAGTTCCCTGCCCCCAGCCCAGCAGAACAAGCTGCTACAGGGATTTCTTTCTTCCTGAGCAGCCCAAAACCATTTTGGGAACTTTATCACACCCACACTGCTCAGAGGTGGCCATACCTGCCATGCAAACCCAGCTGCTGTCCTGGCCATTTCTTCTTTTCCCACTCCCATGCCTCCCTCTCCCCTACCCCACCAGCAAGCACAGTGGATCACCAGTACCGTTGGTACACACATCTTCCCTAAATGAGCCCTAAAATCACATAGCAGGTTTTCAGACACATTTCATGGGGACTGCTCTGGGAATTCCTCCATGCCCTGGGCAGCAAACCATTTCCACAACATCATCCAGAGAAACCAGACAGCTAACCCCAGTCCCAACACATACAGACCTCCAGGCTCCTCAGCAGCTGCAAAATGAGATGAAATGTGGTGCAAGAGAGATGCCTGACTTCAAATGTCCCAGGGCAGGCCTTTCACACACACCCTTTCAGCAGCAGCAGGTCTGCTCCCAGCTGTCACAGCCCTGTCCAGGGCAGGTCAGCTCTGCAGGGAGGCAATGTCAGCCATGCAGAGACCTGTGGGTGTCACAGGGAGAGAGCAGCACTCAGCTTTCAACCCCAGGTTAGCTGTGCCTCAGGAAGGTCTCTGCAGCCTTCACTGTTCAGGGCTCCACAGATGTCCTCAGCAGCTCTCTGGAGGAGTGGGACCATCTACAGCTGAGCCAGGATTGCTGCCTGCAAAGACTGCCACTTCATAAAGGCTCAAGCAGAAATTACAGAGGAAAAGGCCTGCTTGGGCACTAATGCATCCCTGCAGCCCTCCAGATTCCCTTTGTTACACTTTTTCACTGAGGAGGAGTCCTCCTGACAGCCCCGCCAAAGCACTCAGCCTTGAAAGCACTCACCCTGCTGACCTTCCCTCAGCCTTTGAGTCTCGTTGAAAGCAAGTCTCCTAAGCAAAGCTGAATCAAGGAATGAACAGGAAGGCAGCTTCAGGGGAAGGAGAAGGTTTCAGCCACATTAGCCATGAGATTTGTTAGAGCTTGTTGAGGACAACAGGGGCTGGGCAGCTGGGAGCAGGTCACAGCATGACAAGGGAAATCCCCCCTTCCAGAAACACATCAACTTTCTGACTTGTTCCTCCATCTCCAACAGACCCAAGAATAGTTTGATCCCACACAGCAGCCTGGGCTCAACTAGAAGACCAATCTACATTACACATATTTGTCAGCAGTTTTCAAGCTTACATTTAAGGCAACCAGAAGATGGATCTGTGTCACAACTACAACACAGCAATGTGATTTTAACAGAAAGTAGGTAAGTGGATTCTGAGTTCTCCCTCTCAAGGTACAACTAGCTTGAGCATTGGGCACTTCTTGTCTCACACTAAATTTAATAAATCTGCAAAACTCAACCTCCTTAGACATGACATCTACAGTACATGACATCACCTCAGACAGGAGATAAGCCAACAGAGCTGAAGGCAATCACATATCACCAAAGTCTACTAATCTGAGTGATTCTCTACAAGCCCAGAGATGAGGGAGCATCTTTATGTATGTCCAAATTTCCAACGAGTTCCCATGAAAGCCAGCTCCAGTTTAAGACAGTCACTGCAACACTGCCTTTGAAAAGAGGTTTTGGTCCCTTTGTGCATCTTACCCAGTCACCGTGACATTTATCAGGAGCTATCATGGACAAGAAGAGGGACCATTTCCATGGCCAGGCCAAATGCTGACACAGGGAAGCCAACCTGGCAGGTTTGCTCCTGCAGATCAGAGTTTCCCAAATAGTATGGTACCTCTGAAGTATCTTTCCTAAGGTGAGCTCCTCAGCACCCTCCTTGTCTCTGCTGTTGCCCCAGCTTAGTCTTACACTACCTCTCGAAAAGCAGCAACCGGATGCTGTCCCAGCAACTTTTATTCTCTAAAAAAACCACGTGCCTGTACAGACTCCATGCTGGACGAGCAGCAAGGTAAATAAGATGGTGGAAGTACTATTCAACCTTCAGAAGGCACTGGGGATAGAAGTGAGGTAATGGATTCTGGAATTGATTTAGTAAACCAGTGAGCTGATTTTAAATTAAGACTGGAATAGGAATAGAAAGGATATAACTAATTAAAGAACATTATACAAAAGGTTGAAGCAGGTATAGTATCTACTATGAACAGACCAAAGCTTTAAATCAAAGCTGATATCTCACACTGTTCTGTGGAGTCAAAGAAAAACCTTGAAAAATATGCAAGAGGAGTTGCCCATGTATTTGCATGGACTGGGGAACAGAGGGATTTCAGAAGCTACAAATTAAAGAAAAAATTCCTTGACCTAGAACTGACAACTCAGCAACAAATCTACACAGAAGCCCCTGAGATTGTGTTGTTCATTATACCAAATCATTCCACAAAGTTAACAATAATACTTTGTACCACCAAACCACACTAGTGAAGCTACAGTAGTGCAGCCACCCCACAAGTACATGTGACCACTCTTTCTGCTGTTAGAGCTGGTCTTCTACACCAGGAGAACAACTTCACCTGGGACCAGGCCCCCATATATCAGCAGAGCTGTATCATCTGTCTGGGACACTCAGAGAAAATGCACACCAGATCCACATTTGCATCTGAGCACTGTGCAAGCCCATCCAGGCTCTCCTTCTGAAAGCAGCACAAGACAGGTAAGATGTGATATTATGAGATGGGACAGAATATTCTGCTGTGTCTCTATACATTACTGGTCATTTTAAAATCCCACAGATGTCCTAGATGACAGATATCATATCAGTTACCAGAAGATCCATACTCCTCCCTGCACCAGCATCACTTTCTTCCCATCCTTTTCAGCCTGGTCTGCAGCAATGACCATGAAATTGAGACTTTCAAATCTCCTCTGCAGAAACCTGTTGCTAAATAACTTCTGTGGAATTAATCTTACTGTATCCTGAGTACAGGTATTAATGATAAAAGTAATATTCAAATCTTGGACAAGATGCAAGTATCAGAAAACTGAACTTCTCAGCATACAAGACAGAGCCAGAACATTTGCTTGAAACAGCTAAATTTTTCTGCTGAATCTAGTTCACACATTGACAGGGCAGTTATTGGAGAAGGAAGCAATTAACCACTGGGATATGGCCACAAAGAGAGACTTGATGATTGCTTATAGGGCCCTCTATTCAGTGCAAGAAGGCAACCAGATTATGATTTGATGTAAAATTTGAATGTCATTAGTTTTCCATATTCAAATGGCTCTGAATAGTTCATTATAATCTTGCCATTAGCTATGGAATTCCAATCTTAGAAGTTTATATGATGTGCACTCCTCAGGGCTGCAGTAAGCAAGTGGAAGCTGAAATTTATTATCCACCCAGCTAAAGCAGAGGACTGCCCAGGTGCACTTCACCATTTCAATGACTGATGCAGAAGGAGAAATATAGGATTATTTTGACCTAAGGTTCATTTAGAACAAGCTCAAGATAATGCTCCAAGTCAAGGTTATGTTGTACATCTGCAGCTCATCGGGGGAATAAACTCACCTGTTTTCCTTCTCTGCTAACAGTACTGGGACCTGGGTTAAACCCTTAAACCCTTGGTTCCCCTGGCTGGACATTCACCCCCATCTGGGATCTCACTGCATTTCTCATCCCAAACATCAGGAGCTCATTGAGCTCACAACTCCTTCTTGATGCTCGGAGGAGGTGTGCAGCAGTCCCCACTCCAGCCTCACAAACATTACCTTACTCTCCACCACGGAGATGAGGATCTGCTCCATGATGCTGCTGGTTGCGGGGACAGAGGTCTGGATGTGGCCGATGACAATGCCAATGGCCACGCGGGACAGCTCGTAGCTGAGGTGGGTGTTCCTGCGCACCAGCTCGATCAGTTCGGCACCGATTGTCTTGGGCACAGAGGCCACCAGGCCCCCGGGCTCTGCTGGCAGCGACTCCACCCCAGCTGCCTTCTTATCCTCCAGGCAGAGGCTGCTGAAGGCATCCAGGCTTGCAGGGGGGGGTGGCGCAGTTTTCTTTACCTGAGAAGTCTTCTCCCCATCCACATTGTGGGACCTCTGGGCCCCCCCTTCAGCTGGCGGTGCTGGGGCAGCCCTCTTGGACTGGGGAGATTTGCTGGTATCCTTTGGGGAAGTCCCATAACGAGAATGGGTCACGGAGCCGCTGTCCAAATTGCGTGTGATGGTGGTGTGCACGCTCCGGCTCGGGACAGGGGGTGGAGTGTTGGCAGGGCTGGAGGTGGCTGTCGGGAGAGCTGTCTCGGATACAGAAGAAGCAGTGTACAAAGTATCCAGGGATGTTGTGCTTATAGAGGAGGCACTAGAAGCTGACCCAGGAATAATTTCAACAGCATCTGAAAGGGAACAATTAAACATGCCTTAGCAACAGCATCAAAGGAAAAAAGAAAAAACCCAAATTGCTACAGTGCAGTCCATTAAAAGGCTCATTGTGTATTCGACCAGAGCAGTTTAACTCCTCTTCCTGCCTCACTTATCTCAAAGCAAAATTGTACCAGTTCTCTCTGGAGCATTCCCACACAATCACCTCTTTAGAAAGGGGAAAGCTACTCTGCTGAAATGAATACCTTTCAAAGGGCTTAGTGTTTTACACAGGGGAAGGGAGGGAGAGATGGACAGAACTATGGGACAAAAAAGTCTTTTCCCTCTGGGTTAGGCTTTTTCTGCGTTAAGGACGTAAGCCTTCGCTTTTGAAAGATGGTGCTTCAGAAATGCAAGACACAGAAGGCTTCACACACAAGCCTGCAGCTCCATCTTGCACAGACCTCATGGTTAGCACTGACAGTGGAGGAAACACTTGACTGACAACCTCTTTAGTCCCTCCTTTTCAGAACTCTCCAACATTTGATCACGAGCCTTGCTAGCATCCACTGATTTCACTAGCCTCCACACTATCTGCTCTATTGTATTTCTCCCCCCTACCTCTAGTTTTGACTAGCTCTAGCAGTGGGAGTCCCACCTTCCAAGGGAAAAAATCCACAACAAGCAAACAGATATTAAGATTTTTCTTTCCTTTAACCTGGTCTTATATATAGTTTTGGTAAATCTTATCCATTAATTTCTAGTGGGCAGAAACATATCTGAGTTCTTCCCTGACTATGAAAACAATTACTGAAACAAACAGTGGGTCAGCTGGAGCTTTTCAAGAGCAGCTGGTGTCAGTGCAGGAAGAGAAGGAGCTGCACCCCATGGGGAGCTCAGCTCTCATGGAAGACAGTTACTCACACACACATGCCCAAAGAAAGGAGCAGTGGGACTGATGTGAAATGCCTTTGCTGCCCTTCTGCAGGCAACTCCAACCCTTCCTGCTCCATCAGTGCTCAGAGCCCACCACTACTCCATCACTAGTCCACCACTCCTCCCAAAGTAAACACCAGCTAGGCAGAAAAACTGGGCCCTTTACTCCCATACAGGTTCAGCATCCCTCTTTTTCCTCCTCCTCCTCACAGAGGATCATTCCTGAATTATAGCTCCCCCCACGCTTCACTAAATCAGAATAACGAGTTGAAGGAAACTGACCTTTGTAAACTCCCACTACTCCAGTGAAAAATGGCTCAGTACCATTAAGGAAGCTGGTGCCAATCCCAGGTCTCAATTACCTACAAGTCAATAGCTCTGGGCTGCTCCACACAAGGGGACACGAGTAGGCTTGAGATGGGCTGAGTGTCACCAATGCCATCACTGCCACAGCACAGCAGAGCACTTGGGCAAGCTGGCAGCATGTCAGAAGGATAAGCACTGCTCTGTCAGCACAACCACACTGAAGATGGAGAAGCTCCAGCCCTGACCCCATGGTCCTGCTCCCAAGTGTTTCTCACTAACTGCTCCTCTGCCTATGGGCAGCACATAGGCAGATGTGTCCCTGGTATTATTATTGCTCCTTATAGGCACCAGCCACTGAATTCATGGAAGTTCAACCACTGTACAAAGAAAGTGTTCAACAGATCAGGAGTTAAAAACAAGACTTGAGACTGCATTAAAACCAGTGAGTTCCCGTGGTGAAATATCACACACTGCACTGCAAGGGAACACTCCCTCTGCCTTGTTGGGAGACAGCCATGGTGTCTGTGGGAGAAAAAGAATCTTAAACCACTGACATTGTGCACTAGCCAGACTAGCCACGTGAGCTGGCAGAGTTGCTCCTTGGAGAGCATTATGATTCCCAGGGCCACAGACACTGAAGGAGCAGGGGGATGCAGTACCTGGCACCCATCCACAAGCTGCTCTGACCCTCCCAAGTCAGAACAGGCTTGAAGGAGCACTCATCACCAGCTCAGGACCACTAGCATTAAAATCTACAGAAATCTAGGCTATATACAGATATATATATTATAGATATATGCGTAAGGACATAAACCATACAGGAATTCAGGGAATGGATAAAGATGCTCATCTAAGCACAAAGCAGAAGCATTCAGGCCTCATGGCTGTTACACTACCCAGTGTCTGTTTCATGCCCAAGACCTGGAGAGCAGTTTGTCCTTACTTTTAATGGGAGCAGTAATCTGTGTGTTCTTGCGCTTCTCTGGAGGTGGGGGGGTGACAGGAGCAGCACGATGAGCCTGTGGTGGGATCTACAAGGAAAGATTTCACAGCAATCAAAGGAGGTTGACAATAAAGATATTCTCTTTTACGAAGACATCTTTCTCAGTGCATGTGTAGATTTGTCCTTACATCTCTCTCATCATTTGGGGCAGTTTTCTCAGGAGGACAGATGCTAATAGGCAGCCTCGTAGAAGAACAAAGCAGGGCTCAAACTGACTTCATCCCCTCCCTGTGACAGGCAAAGCAGCCCTTGTTTAATTGCTGTGTTCAGCAGCACATGGCACATATGTCGTGTAGACCTGTCAAGCATTTACTCCTCCTTTATTCCAAATGCAATCCCACACACTTACCACGTCTCCACATTACTCTCAATAGCTCCACAGAGGCTGCAAACAGAGTGCATATTTACACACTCTTCTGGAGAGATCCATTACATCAGCTACAAATACCCTTGAAGAAAGACAAAGCCAAGGACTGGAAACATAAATGCCTTTTCCATGCTTTCAAAGCTATTTCTGCTCATGCAGGGAGAAAATAGGGTTTGACCCTCCATGCAATACTATGCTACCTATAGCAAGACGCACTGGGAAAAGCTCTGCCAGGGAGCTGCATTAACTCTCCACGTCAGGGGTTTCTCATGCAAGTCTCTTCTAGGATTGCCAAGCCAGCAGTGCACATACAAACATCAGACCCAGGCTCCTACACTCATCTTTTCCTGTCAGATCTAAACACCATGATCACCAATATCACATTCACCCACAATTACTCCAGGGCGGAGCAGCCTCAGGGTTGGTCTCTAATCAGTAGGGCATCACTGAACACAGCAGCCAAGCCAGGTGGGAGCACATTGCATCAGTGCAGCTTGGCGCCAGGAGACTCTGCTTGGGACCTCTTAGGACTGCTGGGATTCAGAGCCTGCTGCCTCAAGTGTGCCTCTGCTTTTATGGGATAGTGCAATCACTGTCTGTGGCCAAACCTGCCAGGGCAGCACAGGAAGGGAAAGGAGGTGATGGTCCCAGTGCCTTGGGTAACCCGGCTTTCAACCATTTGGAACCTACAATGACATTCACAAGTGAAAATTTTCCAGGTTTGTTTAGCCCTGGAAGAGAAGTTTTTCTGTGCTCTGCTATTGCTGAATAGACCTATATAAACACCACACAGGGCACAGAGCTCTGCCACCTCACAGTGAAAATCTGAGACAGGCCCCTGAAGGGTCTCTATCTTACGTAGCTCAGTAGAAAGAGAATGAAAAATGTATTTTTTTTCCCCCCTAGATCCAGGAAGAACAAAAACTTCATCTGAAATAGGAGCAAAGATATTCCTGTAAATAAAACACCTTCAAAAGCCACCTCAAATATTCAGGACTTGATGCCAAAAGCTGACAATGTGCTCAAAGCCCATGTCTAGATCCACTAGACAAGTGAAGACAGCAGTTTGCACAAAGACTTTTTAAAAAGGATCTCTTAGTCCCTTTCCCACCCAACACCGAATACATCCAACCTTATGCTATGTCATATAAAAAGTCAGTTCTTTACAAGTGCCTTCAGCTGGTGAATTAGCACGAGACACTGCTGCAGACTGCACTCTTGGCTCTTGTCAATCCACCCCACATTGTTCTCTGGGTGGAAAGCTATCTGATACTTGCCTACAGCTTCAAAAATTATCTGTGTTGGTCCAAAAAGAGACTGCACAGCTGAGAGAGGCCAAGCAGATCAGGAGGGGTCTCTGCATTGCCATGGTCAGCAGGCTGGCCCCAAATCCAGAAAGCTCAGCTGTGCTAAAAGCAGAGCCCTGTCTGCAGAGTGCTGGAGCTGACTGCACGAGTCGGAGCTGCTTGGCACAGCACAGCCACCATTACTGAGGCAGTGGGATTTAGCACACAGGCAGGCTCAGAGCTTAGCACAGATGCGTGACATTGTTTGGAGATAGCGAGGGCTGGGTCATTCTGGAGTATTTCCATGGCTTCATTAGCCCTTCCAAATTTACCACACAAGTTTAACACAGTTATTACAGGCTAGTGCTTAAATTAATAGATGTACACATAATGCCAGCTCAGCCCCTGCCCGATCAGACAGTCACACACCACAGTACAAGCAGCTGCCAGAAGAACATGAAGCATCACAGGAATTTCCCTGTGCTTGCCCAAGCTTCTTGGTCAGGAGCTGTGAGGTGTAATCAACGGCCATCCCCTCCCTCCACCCCACATCCTAGTCACTGCTTGGGGTCAACAGCAGGATGTACAACACCAAAACCCTCAAAGGGAAAGCCCTCTCCTCTGTGCAGCTGCCATGCACAAGGTGACCATGCAGGACTCCTTGAAATTTAGATCTCGCCGGTCCAGAGGGGAAAAGATGAGGGACCTTACCAAAGGTTTAGAGAAAAGCAACTGTACTTATGTTGAAAGCCTCCCTTTCCCCAGGCTTCTATTAGGGCACTGTGAATTTCCTCAAATCCACAGATTTTACACATCTGCTGCCTGTCCTTTACCCTTTTGCAAGGACTGATAGCAGGCTGTGCTCCCTGCGCTGGCCAAAGACAAGAACTGACTCAACCACAACACTCCCATTCCCTTTGCAGCCAAGCACGCAGAGAACATCACCACTCTGGCTCCTGGGAACAATGTTGTTACAGTAGTACCCCTTAAACAAAATAACAAAACAGTAAACCAAATGAACAATCTCCCACCCACCACCTAATCCAGGCAAACTCTGCCAAGCCTGACACACTGGTCTGTACCAAAGGTTTCTGGAGATGAGAATCACAAACTCACTGAGCATGTACTAATGCAGCAGACTGACTAAAATACTCCAAGAGCCCAACCTCCACCCTTAGCAGCTGGTATGGCAGCAGCCCCAGCCTCCCACCTTATGCTGACTGTGGAGGAGCTGAAGCACAAATGCCCTCACCAACTACTGCAGCCAGTTCAGTCCTGGGAGCAAAACCACTGAGAAGAAACCTCAAATTTTGCTTGCATTTTCAAATGCAAACACTGAACGCACCTGAAAATCCCAAGCAATGAAAAGAACATGCCAAGATCTCTGGTCCTCTGGAGCTAGTGAGAAAGTTTAGATTTCAGTAGGTCTCCTCTTAGGTTCCTGCATAACCAGTGGAAGAAAGCAATGCTGCTTCCTCCACTTTGTACTTTCAAAGCACTTGGGAAATCCACCGAGCTGTTAAAATCTCAAGGAGTCCTTTCAGCACAGGGCTAAGCTGGAAGCCCTTCAACTGCATCCTCAGTGCCACCCAGACAGAAACAGCTCTTTGTCAGCCAAGGAAATTCATCTTCCTCCTTTTTGGCAAGCAACCAAACCACAGACCAGATAAAGACAGGGAATCAGCATGGAGAATGGGCTGTAAGGTGCCCCCATTTGCTCAGCCCATAATGTACAGGCCTGAGAATGGAGCTAGTTTTACTGCCAAAGAACAAAAATGCAACTGGGGAGAAAAATGGGGTTTGTAGGAATTGCTGTGTTCAGCCAGAGTGAGCCAGAGCTACCTTTCATCTCCACAAACTCACAGTTCTTCAAGTGTAAAACAAGCCTCATCTGCTAGGGGTGACATAAGATCAGTGCCTTATAAACACAATATCTCCAAACACTCAGCCCAGAGAGATGAAGAAAAATTACAGTACATGTGTTCATCTGTAGGAGGAATAAAAAATCACGCTCATCCTTGCTTGGTGCCTTTAGCCCTAACATCCAGCTACACCTACACAGGGAAATCTGGCACATCATTCATCCCCAACAGCCACAGCCACATCCTGGGCTGCTACTTTGAAGCCTCACTGACGCCGCAGTGTAACCTTGGAACTGCCTGTCGCTGAGATAAAAAAAGATCTGCTTTAAATCTTATTTCCTGCAATTTGCCTTTAATTCATCATGATAAGCAACCTTCAGACAAAGCAGGATCTTTGGGTTTTTTTTGGCTTTTTGTTTTGTTTTGAGTAGTATAAATAGGCAGCCACAGGAGATAAAATGCTTAAGGACCAATGATCTTGTGCAGATATAACAAGGGGGAAATGAAGCAGTGCTGAGTGCTTGGAGGGAGTTCTACTGCTCACGTCAAAACTGCTTTACAAACCATTCTCCAGGGAGCCTGCAACTCTTTTAGAAGGGTGCCAAGAGATAGTCACACAGTATAGAGTGGATTTCACGTGTTACCATAAAACCATGGACTTTCAAGGACTACAAAAAACATGACAAGTGTAAATAGCAGAGGGACTGTTCCAGATTTCTTAGCGACACCAACACTTTACGCTGCAGTAATCTCAGGTCAGCAGCACAAACACCTGATTTGTAACTTCAGCTGCAAAGGCATTTTACTCAACGGGACAAGAAATGCCACACCACCAAAGGAGGAAGCTAGCAAGTGATACCTGATAGAGATCTTCATCGTCGCCCTCGAACTCGGTGTTGGGCAGGCTGTGGTGCCGCTCGTAGCCCGTCCGGCACACGCCGTTGGGCTGCCGGGACACGTCCAGGTGGTGATCGCTGGAGGACTGGGTCATGACCGTCCCCTGCGGCGTGGGAGAGTGGCTTTTACGGGACACTGTCTCCTTCCGGTGATGGATCAGTTTTCTGAAATGGAATATTGGACAGCAGGAAGAGCAAAGCTCAAGGGACTGACAATGCTGCAGCATTTAAATTATTTTTTAATGATTTATTGCGTTTGGGCTATATATACCAGAATGGGCTACATTACTCTGAACACCAGCTCCAGTTTCATTAACAACTAAGGAAGCACTTCTGGGGGAGGAAGGAAGAGGATTTGCAAGAGTCCATAATTTATTCATCAGTTCACTAGAGAAAAATGCCTCTTCCTCGGAGGAGAGTCACATATTGCATTTCAAGCTTCAGAAATTGCCTGCACTTGAGAATTGCTGTTCAACCGAGATTTAACCACCATGCCTCAGCGCAAGTCTGAAGTGACAGAGAAAATAAAAATTCTCCTCACAAGCAATTATTTGAGAACATATTAAAGACTTTGTGTCACATGCTAAAAACCTCTACAATTCCTGGCTGGTAAAGCAGAGAAAATGCAGCCAGAAAGGTTTTGAATTTCTCCTCCAAGCCTACAGTGTGGCTGACAATCTCCTCTTCTTGGCATGCACAGAGAGAGAGGAGCAAGGCCAGAGCTCTACTCTGCTGGACACAGTTGTCAGGAGCAGCAGCAGCTCAAACACTGGGAGTTCTCTGAGTGCAGCAGCACTTTGCAGCACAGGGGCTCAAGCCAATGACATCCAACATCCCCCAAGGACCAAACAACACTGTGACCACCCTCTATCTGCCAGCTCTCCCAGATGCCCATCATACTTACTGGAGGACATCTCTCTGCTCCAGGTTGTATTTCCCCCCATTCTTCATGGCTGCATTGTGCACAGCCTCAATGGCACGGTCAATGGACTGGAGAACCACATCCTGCTCCAGCACCTGAAAAACAACATCCAACATGTTACTACACCCTTCAGCTGAGGTCCTTTTGCACCAGAGGTTATGGCAGGAGAGACCACAGCACAGTAAACTCCCAGGGTTTATGTTAGGGAAAGAAAGTCACTGTTAGAAGCACCAAAGTCCAATGATCCCTACAGGGAAACCAGAGAAAAAGCTTCAGGACCATGCAGCAGCCTTGAATATTTAGCCTGCTGCAGGGACGTTTTGAGATCCCACTGCAAAGCCGAGCTTTACCTGATACAAATTATTCCTTACTGTGGAGGAAATTCACAACTGTGACAGTTGAAATCTGGTGGTGTCCAGAGTCTATTGGCTCTGGATGGTTTGGTGTTTTTGCTCACTTTTTTCATGATGGTTTTTATACTTGTCTTGTAACTTGGAGAATCTTTTCCAAATTACAGAATCAGCAGAGTGGAAGAGACCTTCAAGATCACTGAGTCCAACCTATGCCCTGACACCTCAACTAAACCATGGCACTGAGTGCCATATCCAGTCTAAACACATCCAGGGATGGTGAGTCCACCACCTCCCTAGGGAAGATGATTCCAGTACTTTATTGCTCTTTCTGTAAAAATCTTTTTCCTCTATTTGGCACAGCTTAAGGCTGTGTCCTCTCGTTCTGTCAGTTGCTGTCTGGAGAAAGAGAACAACCCCCACCTGACTACAGCCACCTTTTTGGGAGTTGTAGGGAGTGATAAGGTCACTCCTGAGTCTCCTTTTCTCCAGGCCAAACACCCCCAGCTCCCTTATTTGCTCCCCAGCCTCGTTGCCTCCTCTGGTCTCGCTCCAGCATCTCAAGATCCTTCCTGGACTGAGGGGCCAGAACTGGACACAGCACTCGAGGTGTGGCCTCACCAGTGCCCAGTGCAGGGGCAGAATGACCCCCCTGGTCCTGCTGGTCACACCATTCCTGATACAGGCCAGGGGCCATTGGCCTTCTCGGCCACCAGAGCCCACTGCTGGCTCATGTTCAGTCGGCTGTGAGCCAGCAACCCCAGGTCCCTTTCTGTTCAGTCACACCATCCCCAGCCTGTAACGTTGCAGGGGATTATTGTGGCCAGAATGCAGGACTCAGCACCTGGATTTATTCAATCTCCATCCAAGCTGTTACAGCAACATTTATTCCTCCTGCCAGCCGGTTTAGCACTTGTTACTGCAGTTAAAATAAACAGCAACCTTGAAAGAAGAAATATCAAGAAATACTCCCTGGGCTCACAGAGGAGGCTGGAAGGGGAACAGGAAGATAAAGCAGGTTTCTACACTTGCGACACTCTAAAAGGTTTTGTGTATCAGCAGTTGACATGCCTTCAGGAGAAATGACCTTTCCAGGACTAAGGCAGAAGGCAAAGGACACGCTACTGAGTGTCTGACCCACAGGTGTCCCAAAAGCTGCCACTGGAGCCAGCACCATCCGTTCAGTCCCGCTGCTCCAGCCTCAGCCCACACACAAGGGGAGGAGGGGAATGCTCAGACTCCAGTGCTCACTGCAGCTGTTTGAACACTAAACCCCTCTTTCACTTGCTTTGGCCCTCCCTCCCTGCATCAGAGCAACTATTTTATCCAGCCAAGCAGTGGCTGGATTCTCATTAAGGATGCACTTTAATTGGCCTTAAGGGGCTGCAGAGCACAGAAGGGAAGCCCTCCCCTCCGGGGCCAAAAGTGCCTGCCTCCATAACACTGGCATGCAGTTTTCTGATAACATGCTATGTATTATTTATAACCTGGTTAATTGCTTGACCAAATGTGAATTAACAGCTACCACAGACTGTGGGGAAAAAAAACAAGGTATGAATGAGAGGGCTCTTTTGCACTACTCAGCTTTGAAAAATTTAGGAGGGTTTTTTTTGTTGGTTTGTTTTCCCAAGAAAGCTAGAAAGGCAAGAAAGAAAGCAACTGGGAAAACTTTAAAAATAAAACCAAATTTGTTAAAATATCAGGTCAAGAACAAAACCAACACTCAGAACTTAACTTTGGGATGAAGCCTCTAAGCAGCCCCATGTAGCCTAGGGATATGGTCTAGGGAGCATTTCACCACCTCTAACAACATAACTAAGGAAACGGAGCAAAGTGTATTTGAACACATTCCAAGGAGGGTTGGAAGGAACAGCAAGTTATTTCAGTGAATTCAACTCATTTTCTGAGAAGATAAGAAAATTACAGCAAGCTGCATGCTCTCTCTGGGAAAGGGGAGCAGTGCAGAAGTCTCCAGCAATGCTGTCTCCAGGAGAATGCCAGTGTTGCTCTGAGTGCCATAGATCCCTGCCTTCTGCACACCCCACCTGTCCTCCCCTAGTCTCATCCTCCCCAGTCTTCCATGCTTTCACCCACATGGGTTTAAACTCTTTCTCAGTCTGATCATCCCAGGGAAGACAGCAGTAGAGAGCACTGAATCCTGCTGAACAGCTCAGCATCTCTGCCCTCTTCCAGAGGGCACATCAGCACAGCCCACAGGAATCCATCTGCAGGCTGGAATCATAGAATGGTTCGGGTTAGAAGGGATAATTTGAATTTTCTAGTTCCAACCCCCTTCCATGAGTAGGAATGTCACTCACTGGACCAGACTGCCCAGGGTCCCATCCAACCTGACCTTGAACACTTAAAGGGATGGGGCATCCACAGCTTTTCTGGGAAACTTCTTCCAGTGCCTCATCACTCCCCAGCGGTGGAAAAGAATTTCCCTCTAACATCCAATGTAATCCTTACCTCTTTCAGTTTAAAACCATACTCCCTTAACTTAGTACTACCTGCCAATGTAAAAAGTCATTATCCACCTTTTTATAAGCTCCCTTTAAGTACTGGAGGCAATGAGGTTTCCTTAAATCCTTCTCCAGGATGAACAATCTCAGCCTGGCTTCACAGAGGATAGGTGCTCCTATGGAGCTGCTCCTTGCTGTGCAATGCCATTTATTATGGAGATGGTGCTTCCTTTCTGATAAAACACAACATTTCCACACTAATGCAGCAGTGCTCTGACAACTGGCTTTTAGCTGCTGTGCCCTTTCCTTTTGTTTCTGTTCCCAACCTTCTATTAACAAAGCCCTGTCAAAGGGCTGGAATAAAAAGGCAGCATTAACTTGCCACTTGCACTTTATGACATTGTTGATGCTGGTAATAAACTATCTCCCTTGCTCAGCTGAGTTGAGAGGGTACATGTTGGGTGAGGGGGAAATGGCAGGGTCTTCAGCACAGGGGCTGCCTCACATTCTGGGTTTGTAGGACACCCAACATCAGGGATTCCCTGCATTGTAGTCATAAAGTTAAAAAATAAATATCAGTATCCTGGATAGATCATGTGATTCAAAGGAATCTGGACACTCCTCAGGTTAACCAAAATGGCACTGCTTTTTTTAAAGGGGGATGAATGGAAGAGCACATTGCAGTTGAAATGAGTGCAGATTGCAAGGGAGCAAAAATCTGGTTTGCCAAGGTCCCACCTAAGAGCTCCTCCTCCCTAGGACTTGAGGGATTACGTGCTCACAGCAGTTCTGGGCAGCACCTCACTATTGTCCCCATGCAGTCTAGGGACATGAATCACTCTGCAGGACAGGGGAATCCTGCCTGCCTCCAGCACTCATTCCTGAGGATGCTGGCAGCTGGGACACAGGCAGGCAGGGGTCCTGAGCAATACCTCCAGCTCACACATTCACAGGCAGCTCTAGCCAAGCACAGCTCTACAGCCTGCAAAGGAGAGAAAGTGGCAGCAAGAGCAGAGCCCTGGTGCAGGCAGGAGTTGGGTGCTCCAAAGTCCTGCAGAGTCCTGCATTGCAGTCCTGCCCCATCTGATGCTCTGGGCTACAGAGATGAAACTCCGCTCATAAGCTAAGGCTCACATGGAAACAAGGGAATGCATGAAAAGGGCATTGCTGTACAGAGGGCTGTCAGAGGAGATGCACGAAGCAAAGCCCAGGAATTCAGCTGGATTTACTGAGACTGCACGGTGGGGGTTGGCAGAGCCCTGAGCAACCAGTGCAGCATGGGAGCTGTTAACTGTGCCCCTCAGCAGTCACCGGGTCACCAGGCACAGCCAGGCCTGCCACTCGGGGAAGGCAGAGAAGGTGGCAGGGACAGGCCAGGGACAGGCCAGGGACAGGCCAGGGACAGGCCAGGGACAGGCCAGGGACAGGCCAGGGACAGGCCAGGGACAGGCCAGGGACAGGCCAGGGACAGGCCAGGGACAGGCCAGGGACAGGGCAGTGAAAGGCACCAGCCCTCACAGGGTGAGTGTAGCGGTCTCCTTGGTCAACGTGGGGGTGATGGTGCCCAGGCCATGGCCAAGAGGCATCAACCTTCTCCTCAATGTACCATGAACATCAAAGAGTATTTGATGAGGTATTGATAACACATTCCCACCTGAGGTATTGATAACGCATTCCCACCTGAGGTATTGATAACGCATTCTGGTGCTTCACCACAGAAAGGAGTGGCTGCCACCCCATCTGTCAGATATTTTTGGTTTAATCAAACGATGCTGCAGCAGAGAAATGCTGGGCTCTATAAGCAGCCTGTGTCCATCAGTCTGGCGATGGCCAGCAGCAGGGGAAGAGCAGAGAAGTGACCCTTGGTGATCACAGGCCATACTGGCTATGGGGCACTGTATCAGAGAACTGGGGCTACCACCAGCACCCCACAGACCAGCTGCTCTGCAAGGAACATGGTACTGCTCAATTAGAACCGTGATTATCAGCCAGGAAACTGAATTTCTTCCTTCACAGCCTGGTGTAAGAGAATCACAGAAGCATCAATAAATCATTATTTCCTCACTCCTTGCTAATAACACAAGCAAACAAAGGGTCTCCCCAGAGCCTGCTGTCAATTTCCTCCTCACCTGATGAGAACAGAGCCAGACCTTCAAGCACTGCCTTGGGACACCCCATGGTGGTTGGAGAAGGATGCCCTTCCCAGAGTCAAAGACAAGCTTTTACGAAGTACCCTTCCAGAATTTCTTGCAAGTACCTAAGAACGGCCAACACAGGGCATGGCCCTGCAGAGGCAGGAATGCATCTATCCCTCTGCCTCACACTGCTCTCATCCTTACTGCCCCAGGAGCAGTCTCCCCAAAAAAAGCACACCTGCATAGGATGTGTTGCACAGGCTGGTGAGAGACCTGAGCAATTCAGAAGACACTACAGGTGTCCTTGTTGTACAGGCAGCACAATCTGCTCTCCTGCCCTCCCTGGGCTATTGAAAATGTTGCCCTCTTTCTCTTTTTTTGTAATCTTTCCACATGTACCAGTGGTGGTGTTTAAATGCACTCACACAGAAGAACTTGCTCAACAGTCTAGAATAATCATACCTTTCAGAAAAGCATTTTCTAGACAAGCGGCTGACAGCTGCATCAGCTCAGACAGGCTGAGCCACTCTGCGTGCACAAGGCTCCCACATTTATTAAAGTGGCCCATTAACTTATGGCAGGCTTTTCTTTGCCTCCACAGGGGGCTGATCCAAGAAAATACAGCTTTTTTTTCTCCTCTTACCTCCCCACTTTTTAGTGATCAAGGGCATTTGCTCTTCTGCATGTGCAGGAATCAGCGCCCTCATGCCTGCAGCTGCCTCTGCAGCCAGAGGGGTGCCCAGGCAGGGCTGCTCATCTCCACCCTCATCTCATTGCCCCAGCTTTCACAACATGACAACAAAGGACAGACAAAGTTTTGTCTCCAGTGACAGCTCAGTTTTCACGCAGCTGCACTGACATGGACCACTGGTGAAATTAGTATATTTATCCTGCTGGCATGCAGAGGCACAGGCTGGCTCTTTGTTACACAAATCAGAGAGGAACGCCACCTCTTAGGTCACATGCCCTTCACCCCCAGTCACTGCCAGACTGTCTGCATGTTTATTCCTTCCAGATTGAAATGATCACGGCACCAATTTACAAAAATCAACTATCCTTTGTCTGTGGCAGAGTATATGTGCCAGATCAGAGTACCCCCTTTGGGACCACACAGCTCAAACAAATGGGCTGGATTTTGATTTTTTGCATTGCTGGGGAAAATTCAAGTCCTTTCTCTGCAGCCCAAATCAGAAATTTTTAGTCCCCAGGCTGTTGGCTAAGAGAGATGCATTAACTTATTCTTGCCGGCATGAAGATATTGTGCCTTGCGGCGCCTAAAAACACACAACAAAAACGCAAGTGAAACAATGGGCAACTGCCCTGGTTACTGAGCAAATGAGATGAGCAAAGCTCCAAACAAACCTGCAGCATCTCTGACTCGCTAGCGAGAAAACAAAGACATGGCTGAGCTCTCCTGACAAAGAGGCAGCCCAGAAGCAGCCCCGGAATTCCTGCTGATATGCTGTAGTGCGCTTCTCTCGGATCGGTGTTTTTCCACTGTGTGCTGACAGCAGCCACTCGAGCAGACAGCCAGCACAAATGGGAAATGAAAAGAAAGGATAGCCAGGGAAAGGGCTTAAGCTGTGCAAATCACGCTAAAGCACAAGCCAGAGCTCCTGGCAAAGAGATAGACTAACTAGGGACAGTCCAAGAGGCACTGGGAACAAACAGAACCCTGAAGGCAGCAGAGGGATGCACAGCAACCAAACCTCAACCGATTTCTCTCCCAAGAGCAGGAAGCTTTGGAGTCAGGGAGAAGGGGACAGAGACAGGCTGAGGGACAACAGAATGCATGCAACCCAGCACTGCATGCTTGTACTTCCTGAGGTGGAAATGCTTCATCCTAGGTCTCCCCAGCCATGCTCGGACCCAGGTTACTGGCCACAATGACCAGAATTGGCCACTGATTCCTTCTCCTGATAACTTTGTACTCTCCAGTAACCAGAACATGTGTCTCACGCCAAAACGGTCTAAGAGGATAAAAGCAGAGACAGAAATTTTAAAAATAAAACAACCAACACATACTTACATATCTTGCTGCTCCCTGCTGCCTTAATTGTTACTGCTCTCAAAGCTTCAGGGGACTTCCCTGGCTCAGCCTGCCCCAGGTGAAGAGCTGCCAGACAACAGAGCTGCCCCACTCTTTAGGATCACCTGTTCAGCATGATTTTTGTACACAATTGTTAAGTCAAGTCAGTATCTGACATGATCAACATGGCATCTGTGCAGGAAAATTTACATTTCTACTGATACATGCATAACACAAAATATATAGACATACACATATTAGAGTTATCATCTACACTGAAAAAGAAAACAGTAGATAACCTCTGCTTTGGTGAAAACTCAGGATTATGAACCAGAATGTATCAAGGTTGAAGGAAACATACTGCAAGGCAACACTAGAAATATACCAAGACTTTTGACAGCATTTGAAGTTGAAAAAAAGTCCAGCAGAAGGGGTTTTGCCAGACTTTGTGTAGTCATCAGTTTGGTAGTCCAAAAAACTGCTAAAGATGTCATTTGCTCACTGAGATTCAGCACAGCTCCAAGATCACATGCACACAATTAGCACAGGTCTGTAAGAAAGCCCCTATATTAATTATGATCAAAAATGCAACTAATTTCTAAGTTCCCAGAGTTCTGGGAAGAGTGCAAGGTGCTAATCTCAGCCCATCTTTGTTTTGATTGAGTTGGCACAAACATGGATGTGGGATGAAGATCCAGCCACAGAAACTCTCTTTGCAGTTAATCAGGTTTGCCAAGAGCTGCCAGAACAAGGAGCAAGGTCAGAGCCCAGAGGAAATAACAAGACTGGAAAACTCTGCAAGTCCTGGCTCTTCTTCTGGCATTCAAAGAAAAAGGCCAGTTTCCCCCCACAACTTATTTCCATAGCAGAGATTGTAGCAAAATGCCAGAAAGGTGACAGCAATATAAAATGTAGGATGAAGAAATTCAAATTTCTACCACAATCAAGAGAACTCTTTCCCTTCCCATTTACCCCTGCCTTGGATCACATTCCAATACATGAGGATCAAGTACGTAATGTCTCCAAGGGTCAAGCAGGAAAAATATGCAATTATGTTGTCAATTCAGCTGATGCCCAAAACCAGATGCAGAATAGCCTGTATGTACATGTTAACCAAAAGAGACTTTCCTCCTGCATGCCAGAGACTGGCACTGATGTAACAGCTTGCAGTTATGTGTTTGAGAAAGAGGTAATAACTCGTGATTCATCTTGCATAGGAAATTACGATTTGCCAGCTTTTCTTCCCAAATCCTCCTGTCCCATGACCAGCACTCTGGCAAGAATCAGAAGGCAGCAAACTGGAGTTATGATGTGCTTTGGGCATAATAACTGCGTTGTCCAAACCTAAAACCATGGGCAAATTACAAAGTGTCTCTTATACAGACAGAAAAAGGGGGAATGCAAAATTAATTGGACCTGCTGTCTCAGTCCCACTGAACATAGGAAGACAGGCAGCAGGCATAGGTGTACAACTCAGGAACACTGGCCAGGCAAGGAGAAGGGGAAAGGAGGGTGCACAGGTCACCATCCAAGGAAATGCAGAGCCTGTGGGCTTGGCATGAATGATTTGAATCTGACACACAGAGAACAAGTGCTACTTTCTGGTATCCACTGGATGAACAGCCATATGTACTTCATTAAAGTCATTAATGCAGGAAAAGAGATTCCATCCTTAAGGGGCTACCACCAAAAAGTCATCAGCTAGTTTTAGTTCTGGACAGTTGTAAATTGTGCAAAATAATAAACCAGATATGAATCCCCAGGATCTTCTGAGCAGTACGAGCGAGGATCAGAGCTGCCAGGCCTGGCACAGCCTAGGCTCTTTCCTGCTAAGCTGTCACTGTGAGATGAAAATCTTGCATTACTGTGAGAAAACCTGAGAGAGGCCCTGAAAAGTTCTCCCCAAAGATCATTCTAGTCGGGAGGATCAAAGGCAGCTTGCTGCTGCACGATCAGTTAACAGTCTGGATAGAAAAGAATTTTTCTGTGTTTTGGACTCTACATACAGAATAAGCATTGTTTCCTCTGCCATGAAGGGACACAGCTCCCCTGCACACTGTGGCAGGGCATTTACACCCCACCTCACCCCAACAGCTGGAGCATAAAGAGATAACCTGGGCTGAAAGGCCCAGCAAAGTCACATCTCTGGCACCAAAAGGGCTCAGGCCTCACCTAAGAATCAGCATCCTAGTCTGAAGAGTAGATGTGGGAAGAGATAAAAGAAATATTCTTGACTGAGACACACTGTTTTATAAAAGACACACTGAATTATAAAAGACACACGAGTTAACACAGAGGCAGAAGCCTCTTACACACATTCTGGCAAGCATTTGAGACTCCTCACTGGAGTTTGGATGTAGATTCTGTGGTTACTTTCCTGGGAATTGAGAGGAAGGATCTCGATGTGTGCCCCACTAACAACTGGATGGTAAGATACATTGAATCCTAAGTTACATTATTTCTTCACCATTTATGCTTTTGGCTTATCAGTGCTATACACAAGCATTACACAAAGTTAGATGTGCCTGCTAATTAAAGCAAAGCCATTTAAAGACTGTTGAGGGTGCAGGTGTAGGGCAGCAATGGAGAAGCTCTCAGAGGGGCTGAAATACTCCACACATGCTGCACTGTCAAGAGGGAGATCATGCTAATTGGTCACAGACAAAATACCCAAGTGTGCACACATCCTTGTTAGCTGAGAGCTGCTCCTGCACGCACATCTATTCTTAGTAAAGTGGATGTTTCTGCTGATGTTTCTGTTCCTGACTCTCACCAAATCCAGCGACTCAATGCAATCAAGCTTTATTGGGATAGTGATAAAACTAAAGCTAATTCATACCCCAAAACCAATGAAGATACCACTGAGATCTGCAGCAGTGTCTTACACTGTTATATGTGTGATCTTTAAGACAACAGCACAAGCCAAAATAAACCCCAGAAAATTTTGAACTAAAGATCCTGCAGTTGGTTTTTGACTGGCAGAAAACAGAACACTATTTTTCTGTGCTGCAAAACTTCAACAGACTGACAGTTTCCATTGACCTACAAAAGTACCTTGAGAATTGCAAGTTTAGCTCTGTTTATCAAAAGAATGAGGCTAACTTGCTGTTATCTCCAGATTCAGTTCAAGAACAAATTCTTGGGTTTGTTTAGTGGGCTTTTTTACCTTAAAAAAAATTAAAGGGTTCAACTGGATTTGCTGACATTTTACCTATAAGAAAGTAAGAGATGAGTCATGGAAGAAAAGCAATTCATTAGTGTCCCACACTATCTGCAGGAGAAAAAACAGCCTCTGCTTTAGCTGCAGTTTATAATCCCATCTCCTTTCTCAGCTTAGAGTGGCACAGGCTCCCCAGTAAACACAAATAAATGGGGACAGGAGGGGAATGTCCTCATAGGACATTGTGCTTCAGGCAGCAAAACAGCCATAATCCTGTTTTCCTCACTTCCTGAGGCCGTGAACAAAAACTCCTGCATTTGTTAGACTGTTCATTTCCCATGTGCAAAAGTTGCTCCCAGCTCCCATGGCTCATTACAGGATTGATTTCTTGCTTCTTCTCGGGCCACATTCACCTGTGTCAGCACCCATCTCACTCAGAGCCATCAGAACATCACTGTGTTTCAGGAAATCTTCCTAGCACATATTGTGTGGGACAAATCCTGCAGGAATGGAGATGGCCAGCACTCAGCTCACCTCTTGCACGCAGGTCTGGGGGTGCCTAACAGCAAGCAAAGGCTGACAGCAACTCTGAAGCTGTGTGGTGTGCACAATGCATGTTGTCTCTCACCCATCTCTAAACTCTTCCAGGTCAGGGCTGATCACATTCCACCACTCCTAAGTCCTTTCAGCAAAAGGTTTGTGTGGTCCTTTACATCCATCCACAGTCCCATTAGACCAGACATTGCCAACAGGGGATTTTGTTGAGAGAACCTTTATGCAAATAATTAAAAGAATACTAATAGTACTTAAAAGGTTTTAAAGTGACCAGAGCTCAATATGATTTCAAGATCTCAAGCTCAAAAATACAGCCAGTCCACATGTATTCATGCATGTAGAAGGCTCAAATGCTGCCCCACATCGCTGGGCAATGCTTCTAAGGCAGTGTCCAAGACCACAGGCAAGATGATGCTTCCCAAAACTGGATGTTGGAGGGATTTCTTTCCATCCCTGATATTAAAAAAATTATACTGTGCCGGTCCCTTGATAATAACTGCACAATCATTTCCATGCTGCTGCTGCGATCTCTTGTCATCAAGCTAATGGAAGACAGACATATGAAATCAATTTAAAAAAAACAAGCTAAAGGGGATGCACTTTACAGTTTAAGTCAATAAAGGTGATTCTAGGGCAAAAACTTAATTACTTAGAACTTGGCACATCAAGGGACATTGTTTTTTTGATGTCAGGTGGAAAAAGTCTTCATCTATAAACACACAGATTTGGCAAGGTTCAGGGAAGTCCTTAAGCTTCTACAATAAGTAGGTAATGAAATTTTTATGATCATCACTCTTACTTGAGGTGCTTGGATTTTATGCAATTATTCTTTTAACATGCTAAAAATGTGGACTTTGCTGATACTTGAGCTTCTCTCCAAATATTCCCCAGAGAGAGCTAAGCCTGAACAGGGAGGGAAAGGGCCCATGGACCTTCCTTCTGGCAGGACACTTGGATGCAAATCGTTGTTCAAACCATGGTCCGTCTGTCACCCTGCAAACACACATCCTTTCCTCAGGAAAAGGAAAAAGGAAATCTGGAAAGGCAGAGAATTCACTGAGTTTACACAAAAAGGAATTGTCACCACATCAGATTCAGAGGCCATGGAGGTTTGCATTTGTCTGCTCAGTGGAGAGCTTCAACTTGACATCTCTAGGAGGCCATCTGGTTTCCACAGGAGCTGCCCTGGTTCTCATTGCAGCACTCAGACACCAACTGAACTCTGCTGACAGACAGCCCTCCACCCCAAAAACCTGTACAATCACTTCCATCCATCCCCCAGGTGCAAGTGGGTGAAAGGCACCTGTCCATCAAGGCTTTCTTCCCACCTGCAGAGAAAGAGGATGAAACTCAGAGGCTGAGCTCAAGGGCACTGGAGGGGAAGCAGGCAGCAGGAACAGGGGGAGATGACTCCCCAGCTACATCAGCAGCTGAGGACACATGGCCCCAGGCACAAACCTCATGGAAAAGCATTCAAAGACCATTTTCATCAAGACATCACCCCAGCAATTCCCGCCTCCTTGGGGGTGAGTGTCTATCTTTGCAGCTTTTGCCTCATCTTTTCCCCCAACTCTTTGGTTTTTGTTCAATATAACAGGTTTGGAGCTGAGGCCTGTGCTAAGGTTTCCATACTACAGGGCAGTGTCCCTAATTGTACTATGAAAAAACCCAAGAAACAATTAACAGTTATTACTTAGAAAAGATCTAATCTGAACTTGAAACCAGTGATTTAGTAAGAAACGACCCACAGCCTGGAATTATCTAGCATGCCTAGTCCAACAGCTTGATCTTTTTAAATTTTTTTTTAATTATAACTCTTGAGCAGCTGAACAACCTAAAATATCAGCCTATGGTGGCATTTCCAGATCACAGAAAAAATCAACACCTTGCAGACCACTTTCACACACACCACCCCAGCCTGAGCAGTGACAGAAGACAAAGCAGCACAGATGGTCATCCCCCCCTCCCCACAGGCATGACAGGAGATCTCTATTCAAAAGCACATCCCACTAGCATGAAAGGCAGCCTGAGTCAGAGGAATGGGCTCACTGTACTTGCAGCTGGGTGACACTGCCCTTTTAGCTGGTCCAGATGGACAGGAGGAAGGACACGGGCTCCACAAGAAGCAAGCAGCTTCCAAGGAGGAGAGGAGCGACAACTTCTTCTAAGCAACTTCAACAGGCAAGCAAATAACCAGGAAAAATAAACCCACTTCACTCTAAAAAGCTGACAAAATCTTACTTCCCCTTCTTGCCTAAGCCTCCTGCTAAAAGAGGACAAGTTTTAGTTCTTTGCTCCCTTGAAAGGGAAGCAAAGAGCTTTGCCACACAAGCTCTGCATTTCAGGGCATGAACACAGGTGATCTCTCTTGAAGCTGAGTCCCCTCTCCCAAGGTAGTGGGTCCTGTTTTTTGGACAGCCTGTTAGCTCTGCCCGAGCTTTGCCCAGAATAGTGCTCAATATCCCTGTGGTGAGAACGAGATGGGGGCTGGAGGGGAGCAGAGACAAACAGATGGAGTCATGAATCGTGTCCTCTGTTCCGCTTCTCACATGACAAGCTTCAAAACCCTGGTTTTAAAATCAAACGTTTTGCCATATGATAAAAGTGAAGACAAATTAGGTTTGACAAGACCCTCTTTTAAAGGTCAAAATTTGATTTGTGAGCCACAAGCTGGGGAAGCAAAATGCTCCTCCAGAAGCAGGACCTACAATTCCTGCTGTGACTCAGACCTGAGGCAATGAGGTCAGCAAGGATCCGCAGAAAGAATTTCCAGTGGACTGCCATTTGAAATGAGAATTTTTCCTCTAAATACAAGAATTTTTCAGATCCAGGTGCCAACTCACAGAAGAAGCACAAACTGGGATCCTCCAAGAGTGCCAGCACCCACTTCTCTCTGGAGAGTGTCACCTATGGAAACAAGACCTCCTTCCCACCAGAAGCTGGCACCCATCACACAACAGTCTGCACACAGAGCAACAACAACTCTGGGAGGCAGAGATCACCATCCCTGTAGGACCAGCTGATTCCCCAGTCCAACAGCAAACAGTTCCAGCCCTCACAGCCCCTGCAAAATACACTTCTTTAATGAAATAAATTCAGTCAACTCTTACTGATGCAGCCAAGATGAAAGCCTCAATTTATGTCTCAGGAAGAAACACAATGCACATGCATTTTAATTTAAAAATCTCTGCACACAGAGCTCTCTTAGAACCTGTGGCTTGAAAAATTTTTGTTATAGCAGTGGTCATGTAGAATGTTAGTATCTGTCTAATTTTCTTGCAGACCATTTAATGCTATAGTTGCATACTAAGGCTGCTTGTACTTCCCTCCTTATAAAACCCTTCTGGAATTCGTCCTTCTTCCAATACCCAGGCTGAAAGCTCACACACTGAATACATAGTCCTGTCTGGGAATGACAAAGTTGAAATTGTTCATGAGGGAGTAAATCTGAGATGCTCCTATAAACTCTGTTTTTATGTACATCTGAAATACAAAAGGAACAGAATAAAAAGGAGGCTGCTTTTGTTCCAGAACCAGAGCTCTCCTCAACAGACAGGTTCAGCTGTTTTTCATGTTTCAACTACTGACAGATGTAAATACCCACTTTACACCATGGGATTTGACCTCCCCCATGGGCATTAATATGTCCAAGGCCTTGCAAGGGATATTCTTAGGTCAGCCAGTGACCATGATACAGTCTCCTTTTGTCAAAGCCTTTCCTAGTTTACAGGCTGCTCTGAGCATGGAGGAGGACTCTTCACATTGTTTTCCCACCATCACTAGCAGCCCGTTTTTCTCCAAGGACAAGCAACATGAATTACTCCCTGTTCTTCAGTGTCTTGCTCCCTCTGTACTTCATACAGAGCAACAATCACAAGAAAATCAATTTCCATGATCTTTCTGGTTTATTGGTTTCATATTTCTTTCAATACAAATCTTTCCTCCTTTGTTTTTTTTTGTGGTTTGGGTTTGTTGTGTTTTTCTAATAAGAGTTCACCTCTTATTAAAAAAAAAACACCTGATGGGATGCTGGAAATCCTCAAAGGAAAAACAAGAGTGACATTGTGAGAAGTGCTGTAGAAGCACAAACAGAGCAGGATGTTCCTAGTTCAAAGCTAGCAGTTCTTCCCTCTGCAATAAGAAGCTCATCATCATCCAGATATAAAGGAAAGAAGGTCGAGCCATTTTCTCCTAATGAAAAGTATTCAAAAACCATACAGTAGGCAAAAAAAAACCAAACAAAAAACCCCACAGATGTGATCTGTAAAATTGCAAGGTAACAGCAGGTAATCCCCTGTGCAACATTGTGAAATGCTCACAGCCCAGCACTAGAAAGCAAGGGCCCAAATGACCTGGCAGATACTGTGACTCTGCAGGGAAGTTGGGAACCAACCTGCGTCTGTCTGCTCTGGGCAAGTGCCTCTTCAAAGGCTGGGAAGAAAATGGCACATTTCTTCTTTCCAGTCTGCCCCCTCACCTTGCCCTTCCTCCAAGGCAGAAAGCTGCAGCCACATTGCTCAAGAGTAGACATGGACTCTCAGACATGTCCTTTCTGCCTGCTCACTTCTGACCAAAGCAGCCTTCATGTTATTGAACCCTGAAACAGGCTTAATATTTCCAGCCCAATGGAACCATGCATGATCCAGCAGTGCCACTCCACCCAAGACACAGGAGCGATAAGACCACACCACCAATGCTGCTCACCCATGAGTGTACAGGCCACAAAGACAAATTTTATCTGGTATCAAAAAGCCTAACTATTTTTAATTGGAGTAAAAGCGAGAAGAACATGTCTTCACAGCCAAGACTAAAGATCATTACTGTAGCTCTACTTTAATCATTCTGGACTGTGAAAGATTATAGAACTTCTGGCTAAAATTTCAAGTGTTTAGCTACAGTAATTAGAAATGGTTATAATTCCCCTGACTGTGTAATTTAGTCTCAAGAATAAAACTTCATCTCAAAGCATGAGCAGCTCTGACACAACAGCATCTCTGCTATGGTGAGAGCCCAGAGAAAATTGCTTCGTTCTTTCACTTTCTTGCATGTGTCAAGAAACGCAGCCTCAGCTGCAAAGCGCTACCAGCTGCTTATTCTCCAAAATAAAACTTTATTTTTAGCCTGAGCACTTACTCAGGATCTGTGTGAGTATTGCAATTAAGCCTCACGCCCATTGAAAGCTCTGTCAAACCTGCAGCAGATGACAAATATCGCTGCGGGCTCCAGCACAGGGGACAGTCTGTACAACAGCCTGGACAGTCACCACTGCTCAGGAACAACGAGAGCAGCTCTGCCAAGGCTCAGCAGCACCAAGTTTAAAGCAGGATTTTAAGCAGATGGAGGGAGAAACTCTTACAGCAAACAACAATCACCAAAACTCAGTTCCCAGCAAGTCCAGGGAGGTTGTAGCATCTCCCTCTCTGGAGACATTCAAATCCCACCTGGACACGTTCCTGTGTCACCTGCTCTGGGTGGCCCTGCCTTGGCAGGGCATTGGAGTGGGTGATCTCCAGAGGTCCCTTCCAACCCAAACTATTCTGTACAACCAACGGGGGATTTGGAACTCAATGATCTTTAAAGTCCCTCCCAATGCAAGCTATTCTACAATTCTAAGTGTGTTCCACAGCCATCACTGTCTCCATGGCAGTGTGGAAGGTTTGACAGTACCTGAGCTGCCACAGTGATCCTACACAGCACCAGCCTTGGCACATGGTGCTCCATCCCTGAACTAATGCAATCCTGGCAGAGAAGCAACACCACTAGAAAGAAGGAGTTTTCCAGCAAGCCAGTGAACTGAATTAACTGAGAGTGGGGCTGACAAGAGCAGGGGCAGCTTCGGGGAAGGCTGGACAGCACAGCTGGGTGTAGGATATGGATCAGGCTGGAGGACTGGCCATGAGCTGAGACCCACACCCTGAGCCCTGGCATGCCCTGGTCTGCAAGGAAAGGCAGCTCCTACATTACCTCACTCTGGACCACACAATCCCAGTGCTGAACCCAGGTTAATGCTACAACAAGAAACAGAACAGAACGGTTTGGGCAAACAGAGAGTGCTCAAATTTCACTCCCTCACAGAAACCTGTCCTCTTTGCAGCTGGGGAGATGAGACACCACTCCTGTGCCTGCCTGGTCAGGACTACCTGTACTCTGCTGCTATGCACTTGCTCGTGCTGCAGGAGAATTTTAAGTTGTTGCTAGGCTGCACAAAGCAGTCTCTTATTTTTATCACGTCTGTTTATTCTTGTAAAAAAGATACAGCAAACAGCAATCCGAGGCATCCTTAAAACGCTTGTACTCTTTGCTTGGCTCCATTTTATCACCAGACAGTCCAAAGCTTCTTGGCCATCACCATACACACCTTTGCACCCAGACAGACCTTTCCTTGCTCCTCCAGAGGTACAATGTGAAAGCATGAACAGAGACTTAAACACACATTACTCAGTTATTCCAAATAAATTTCGGGTAATTTTGAAAAGGATATTAATAATAATTTCAAAGCTGTTTCCTAATGGCTTAATACAGCTGAACAGCTGATTTTTAAGAGCCAGCAGGCTAAACCATTCCCACTTCATCAGGAAACACCTCCCTGCGACTTAGCACTTATTTTTGCACCCCTGACATTTACCAATACAGCATTTTAAAGCTGCCACTCCTCTTCTCAGCATTTATTGTTAACACTTTCATTGACAGGGAATGCAGCCTGGGTCAATGCAGACGTGAGACAAGACAAGATCAGCTGTGGTGCCTGGTGAAGCCAAGAGCTGAAGCAGCCCTGCTACTCCTGGACATGGGTCCCACAGCAGGAGCAAACCACCACAGCAGCACCAGAAGCAGGATCAGCTTTCCTGGCAGACCAAGTGTCACCCATAGTTCAGCATCCTCCAGGACAGCCACTCCCTCTGTGCTTCTGGTGCTGCTGTGCTCCAGCCTGAAATCTTCATCCAGAGCTGGAGTAACGCCACATTCCCATTACAAAATTCCAGGTTCTATCATAATAATAGCAACATAGAGCTATTTATTCCACAGAAAGGAACCTTATTATTTGCTAGACTTGGCATTTGTCCCTTCCTGACACCGAGTGAACCTCCTGTGCCTAGGCAAGCTTTCCAAATTGAATCTTTTACAGCTGCACATAAAGCTTTGAAAAGCCTATCTTCTGGAGTGACTGTCTGACACCAGAGGACATCCTAAGCTCCATTTTAATCTCCACATTTTTCTGCCACTCATAGATCACTTAAGCATCAGCACACAGCTGGAGACAAAAGACCAGCCTCATGCTGATGGGCACCTTGCTGTTCAATAGGAAGGCCTGGCACTTGAGCACAGTTTTGCTGCAGCAGTATTCACCTGGCATTAGGTACTAGCACATTTCTTGCTCCACCAGTAGCTGGAGGCAGCTGCCCTCACAGTGCTAGGTACATGTTTTCACTTGTCTGGCAGCAGCACCCACAGCCCCTGGGCACTATCGTGCCTGCTGGTGTCATGGCCTCCCAAGATCTCCACCATGGGCATGCAGAGCCACGGCTAAAGCCACATGTGAGCCCACTGTTTCAACAACAGTGTGTGGTCCACAAGCTGCCCCATTCAGCAGCACAGCCCAGTCCTTCCCTCTCCTGCTCAATGGCCTCAGCATCTACCCCCAGAATGGCACTCGGCTTGAAATGACTCTTAATAACCCAAACAGGAGCTAAAAGGGAACTACAGAAGAGTAAAATCAGCAGGAATATCAGCTGAAGTTGGGCGTTTCTCATTGACTCAAATTAACTTCACATCATCTGTACCTTCTGGTGCTCTGGCTGGGCCCCAACTTGTTTCTTAGGGGCATTCTAAGAGGGATTTGTTGGTGGAGCTTGTCCCCTCCCTACAACTAACTCTTCTTTAACAGTAATGCTGAGCCACAAGGATTTCAGTATAAAATCCTGAAAAAAGACATCAGACAAAAATAAACATTAAATAATAACTGGGAATTGTTGTTTTTTTCCTTTTAGAGAAATCATGGCGTCAATATCCCATATCCATGGAAGCTGTGAAAAAACCCCCTGAAACTCAAGAGGAGCTCAGAAGAAAACTAATGTTTCTAACAGTGCACAGCAGCCCAAGCCTCCCCCATGAGCATCCTCTCAGCAGGTTGCTGTGAGAGGCTGTGACTGTTCTCCAACCTATTGCTCACCTGGAACCTAACTGCACTGCCAAGGAAGGCCAAGCTTACCTTTACAATGGTGACTCCTGTTGGCCACTCTCTCTCCCTGCTAACACTAATCATTAGCAGTGTTTTTTCCCTGCTGTGATTGGGGCAGCATCAATTGCCTCCCAAACCGCTGTCGCTAATTGGTCTCAGTGCCCTTATTAAGCCAAAACTGGGTGACAAATTGTTTGCATTCCTCCTGGACATTGAGCAAACAGTCTCAAGCACACTCGCAGTGAGCAGATGCTTTCTGCCATGAATAAACACATGTTTTGATTTCACATCAGCTCTTCAGAGCTGGCAGGATGCAACAACAGAAAGTCAGTCACAGACACGCAGGATGACTGCAACTGCAGAGCAGCAAATTAGATCCTGCTGCTTCACACATCATCAACAAATTCAGGTGCTGGAAATGTAATGGCCAAAACACAGATGAGCAGATGCAGGGAAGACTGTTTCCTGCAACAAGGTCTAAAGGCATTTGGGAAAGTTACAGCTGAACTAGAGGGAATACTCACAAAGTCACCAGCAATGCTGATTTAATATCAATGCATTATTAACATATCAGGAGTCAGCTTGGCAGGCTGCAAGCTGTGTTGAGGCTGTACCAAAACTTAATGTTAGAAATTAATATAAAGCCATAGAATAAATACTTTTCCTGTAAGATTTTGAGATACATACTAACAAGGTACTGCAAGAAAAACTGGTATGAGTGAGCAGCCTAGGAGAAGGCTCCTGCACCCACAGCAGCGAGAAGACGTCATGCCACACAAGCAAATGAAGTAAGAGACTGCAGAGAGGAAAAACTCATGAGCAGCAACCTGGAGCTATGCCACTGTGGGGTATTAAAATCTAGCAGTTAATAAGGTCTTTGCTCTGGAACTAAATAGCTCCTGTAAATAGCTTATTAAGGGCTTATTGATACACAAGATGTCCCCTTCCGTCAGGCCATCGTGCCAGGCTGCAGAAGAGCCTGAGCTTCATAGGATGGACAGACCAAACAGCCATCAAAGGGACCTGGTGTTGCCCTAACACACATACACACTCTCCTGTTAATGCTCGTCTCACTGGAGTGTTCTCAAAGCCCACACCCACACTTACTTACAGCCTGAGTTACTGCTAATCAGAAATTCAATGGCATCTGAAGGAGCAGCAGCAGCACACTTAAATAACGGGGGTTGTCACCATTTTCAGACAGACACCAAAAGGCCCATTTGTAACATTCACATGCATTTCTTTGCAGTTACCCATTCACTGATGCAAAGAGTCTTCAGCATCCAGGTCCCCATAGTCTTCAGCTATCCCAATACCCAAAAGTACAAAAGCCCCCATGGATTAGTTTTATATGAAATGCCTATTTTAATTTTAGAAGCCATGTTTTCCCTCAGAAGCCTCCACTAAGCAGCCCCTGCACTGTACAAGCCACAGGCTACCTCTTTCCCATGACACTTGCATGGGCACAGTGCTCACACCCCAAAGATGTACTCCATCCTCTGACCCCAGTTAGGGCCACAGCTGGTGCTTGGAGCTTCTGTAATTCCCAATATCACCAACTTGGCTGTAAGTGCTGCCATTGCAGGCAGCTGCCATGGCTTCTCCCAGCCCCCAGGACAGCAGGGGTGTGCTGTGGGTGCCATGGTGTTAGTGGAAGGAGGACAATCACCCCTCACTATCCTGTCACTGTGGGGATACCACACACATGGAGCCTGCAGGCTGAACAGCCAGCACGGAGATGGCCATAGGAGTGCCACTAACTCACACCAACCACCAGGAGATTCCAATTTACCTGTAATCATGTTTACTCCAGGGAGGAGAATCCCCCTCAGCATCTCCCAGGGACCTTCCTATCTTCCTCTCCCAATTGTGCAGGAGTGAACAGCCCGCCAGACTTTCAGGCCCTGGAGATGGCACCCAGGGGATCCATACCCAGCCCCTTCCTCCGGACGAGCCTGATGAGCTCTCACCTTATCCAAGACCCGCAGGGCTGGGACTCCCCAGACCTGACACCACAGGAGATGTCTCCTGCCTCCCTGCAACCACGGGATTCCCCCATCCCACAGTATCCCACACTGTTCCCGCCTGCCGAAGATATTGCAGGGGCAGCCACGGGCACAGAAATGGCACAGCCGTGTCCCCAGCCGGGCCAGCGCTCCCAGAGAAGACGCGCGAGGGGCCATGAGCGGCCGGGGCTGGCTGCCCGGGGCAGCTGCTCCGAGCACCGGGCTCTGCTCTGCCGCCGCCCCGGCACAAACCCGGCCCGGCACAGCCGGGAAAGCCTCGCTGCCCGCGAGGGGCCAGGGCAGAGCCGCCCAGCCCCAGGACCCCCGGCAGCGCCGCCCCCGCCCGGCCCGGCCCGGCCCG
>VZTB01008505.1:354979-370477 GCA_013397245.1 Thryothorus ludovicianus | reverse complement strand
ACCCACGGGACTGACCCCGGGACTGACCCACGGGACTGACCCTCGAGACTGACCCACGGGACTGACCCTCGAGACTGACCCCCGAGGGTCCGTTGGATTCCAGGATCCATTAAGCTCGGATGCTCGCCCGGCACCGGCCCATTTGTGTCCCTCCTCGGTCACACTGTCCCCTGGGTCACTGCTCCCGCCTACCGCCCATCGCCCACTCGCGCCCGCCCCTCTGACCCCCGCCGTGGCCCAGCTGGCCGCAGGCACATCGCTTCCCCGCTAAATCCGCCCGTCCCGGCGAGTGTCGCCGAGCCGCCCCTCCTCTCAGAACCCCGTACAGGAGCACCCGGTACCACAGAGTCCCCAAAGCCCTTGTTTGATACCCAGCCCCACCCTGGGTGCCACGAGGGCTTCACCCAGGGAGCTCCCCTGGGCCGGTCCCGTTCCCCGCCACTCCCCCAGTATGGGATTAGGGCACGATCAGGGCTGGCTCTGACCTGCAGCGGACACAGTGACCTGGCACGTGGCCGTGGGGACGTGGGACACGGCCCGTCAGGCCTGGAGCTCTCCATGAAGACACAGCAGCTTGGCCCATTCTAGGAGAACAACCCTTTGGGACACTACCCCAAATAGCCCAAGACCCCTGCAAGCTCCCCCCACCCCAAGACATCAGCAGCTTCCCTTGGTCCCTGCTGCCCAGGGATCTGAGCCCTTCTTGCTGTCCCGGGGAAGTGGGTGGCACCCTGCAGGGCATGGTCCCACTACCTCTTTCCCAGCCAGGGCTTTCTCCATGCTGCCCTGGGAACAAGACAAATTTTCCACCTGGCAAAGCCAGCACAGCCAGCCTAGGAACAGGGTGGCTAGGGACCTGGTTATAGCACCACAATGGGACTCCTGCAGCCAAGCCCATCACAAAAACACCCCTCACCCATCCTGACCACCCCTGCCATCCTGCCAGGATGCAGGGATGCAGAGATGGAACAGTCCACATATCCCTGCTCACAGTTACAGGGGACTTGAATTCATCCAGAAACCATTCACAATCCAATCCAACAGGTGGTAATATAGTAAAAATCAGGCTTGCAGCGGCCACAACCCCCTGCCTGCTCCCAGCACACCCCACCCAGGCCCCCACTTTCCCCAGCACTGGCAGTGAGGTAATCCTGGCTGATCCTGGTTACGCAGGGATGGAGGGTGGAGTGGGAGTGAGCGGTTGCCTAGACTCCCCCACTGCGGCGGGTACCGGGAATCACTGCGGTGAGCTAAAGTTGGGCACACTCAGGCTGGAAAAACGGCGGAGTGCTTTGGCTGGGAACTGTGAGACTTGATTAGGGCTGAATCCTTCATGAGCCCTTCAGGTCTGGACTTCCTGCCTGGTCATGGTCCCTTTCCAGATGCCCAGCAGGGCATCTGGATGGTCGACAAGGGCCGAGCAGCCAGGGATCACCACTGCAGGAGAGAAAACCTTCCTGCTTGTGGAGTCATTATTCCTGGTACCATCTGTATCCCACGGGAACAGGATTCTCTGCTTGCCTGTCCCCTGCCCGGTTTGGCTGCAGTGTTCACCCTGCCCCTGTGTCCCCACTCTAGGTGAGCCCTGGCCACTCCCTGGCATAAGCCCAGCTGTTTGTGCTGGAATAACGGCACTTTGTTTCCACGAAGTCGGCAGCACAGGCTGTGCTGGCAGGCAGAGGCAGCTGAGGGGGATGCAGGCACCCACCACGCACCTCCCACGTGCACAGCAGCAGCAGCAACACCTCAGTCTCTTCCACTGCCTAGCACAGCATCCCAGCTCTGCCAGACAGTGTCTGGGAAGGATTTCCTCTGTAAAGGCCCCTGCAAAATCCTTCTGCATCTCGGCAGAATGCAGAGCCCAGGACAAATTCCTGCTGCTGAGGAATCAGCTTTGAATTGCAAGCGCCAGGTGATTCATATTGGACAGGGAGGGGCAACGAGCAAGGATCCTGCTGCGTCACTTGCAGGTGACTTTTAAAGCTGAACTTGAGACCTCGGGAAATAATACTTGCATCCCTTGCCCTCAGAGCCTTAGGGACAGGATCACTGTAAGCCGTGAAGGGCTCAGTGCATGCGCGGCAGCCCCCACACTCCTGTTTTCCTCCAGAGCTGCGGAGGGGAAGCGTTGCACAACAGCACTCATATGATTGGAACACAAACTTGCCAGCTCCACATACACTTATATAATTCTGCACCGTCTGCTCGTCAACACGTTGCAAAACAGCAGTGGGATCAATCGCTCTACTTTTAGGTATACAAATATTATTGCACTCCCACCAGCCCTCTCTGGGTGAAAAGTCATAGGAATGTGAGGTTTTGTGAGGACCCCAGGTGCACAGCTCCGGGGACAGTGTCTTCAGGGTGTTCTGCGGGGGCTGGGGGTGTCCATGGCCGGGATGGCCAGGCACTGGAATACCTCTTGAGCATGTCCCTATTTCCCAGTGTCCTGATGGTCCTATCTCCTGAAAAACATCATTAAAGGGCTGTAGATTGGACTCGCCAATTGCGCACATCAGTATCGCTTCCAGGAGACCTCACCTCTCCAACTACATCTGCTCCCTTACAGGAGAAGCCCCCAAACCAGCGCTGCCCGCCGGCAAGCCTCTTGCTAGGAACACAGTGATCCGTGCTGAGCCCGAAAACACCCGCGAGGGGCTGCTCTTTGGGCGGCAGCTTCCCCGCAGAGCACAACACGCGGAGCAGCCGAAGCTGCCGGGGCAGGGGGTGGCTCTGGGACCGCTCTGTTCCGCCTGCTTGCGGGGCCGAGGTGCCCGCAGGGCTTCTTGCGCAACCCGCCCTGCACAAAGCCGGGGCTGGCTGGGGCCCAGGCCCCTCCTGTGGCCGGAGGAAGGAGCAGCCAGTGCCTGCCAACAGCTGCACTTCCTAGAAACGAAGAAGACAGAAGGTCGGGAGAGTTGAGGGATGGTGGAGGGGGGGCCGGGGGATGCTGCGGGAAGAATTGAGGCGCTGCAGGCTACACGGAGAGCAGCACACAGCCCAGCCTGCCCTGTAGCTTCTCTTCAGGAAAACAAGCTCTTTGGCTTCACACAACAGCTCCCTGTTCTTTGTTAAACTCTGCTCACGTCCAGGCCTGCTGAGCCCCTTCCCAGCCCCTGCACTCTGTGGGCTGGCACGGCCCCTTCCCAGCTCTCCCTGCCGGGACAGCTCTGCAGGCTCCAGTGCCCTGCTAAGGGAACAAGCAGCTCTGGACAATGCCACTCTCTCTGACACCAACCCAAGAGCCAGACAGAAGGCATTTGGAGGGTGAGGGAAGGGGCGCACATGGGTAAGGTGCTTGGCAGTGAGAGCACCAGTCCCTGGGCTCCCCACGCTGTCCTTCCAGCTGCAGGCTTGCCAGGTGGAAGGACACTCCTGGCTTCACGTCTGTCTTCAAGCAGGCCAATGCTGCCATGGCCAGCACCACCTTGCTCTCATCTTTTCCTTGTTGCTTGTGGAAGAGCTACAGAACAAGGGGTTGTCTTGGGTACAGCAGTGGATGCTGCCTCTGCAGGCTGCAGGAGCTCCTCTGCTTCTCTTTCAAAGAGAAATTGAAAAGACTCCATGGGGCCAATGCAGCCTGTCACAGCTCAGCTGGTGGAGCCACTGCGATGGTGCAAACCCAAGAAAGAGAAGACAGAGCCCATCACCTCATCTGGAGCTGGCAGCCCAGCATGGCCTGCACCAGCCTCCACCATGTGGGGCTGCTGCCAAGTGTCATCCTTTGCTGCCCAAACGGTTTGTGGGGCAGGAGGGACAGGGACCATAGCCCTGCTTACATCCTTTCCATGAGGGGGAGCCCTGGGCTAGTGGGTGGGTGCAGCAGGCCCTGGTGAGCAGGTGAGGGGTGCTGGGATGGGGATCCCCACTGATGGAATAGGTGCTCAGCCTGGTGGGGGCTGTCTCCAGGGTTTGCTCTCATTAAGGAGTCTGAGTTACGAGCTTCAAACAAATGCCAGGCAACAGAGGGCTGAGGGAGGCCCTGTAGCCAACCCTCATTTCCATACAATTGAAGGAAGGTGGCTTTGCTCCCAGCCAGGGACACAAGCCATCCATTCCCTGTCCCCTCTGCCCTGCCCTACATGACTCTAAGGCTTTGGTACCGTTGGAGATGGCCATAGGACAGTGCAGAACCCTCACTGTGTACCAAGGATGGATCCATGCACAGGATGGACTGATAGTGGCCCCCAGACCCACTACAGCATCACCAGTTTTGTTAGCCTCCAGTTAAACACACTTAAGCCCACCCCCATTAGAAACAGGGAAGGCAGAGCTGCTGGGCCACACACAGCAGCCACTGTCTCCAGCAGTGCCATTAGGGCACAGGTCCCTCTGCCCCTGTGGGCTCAGAACCACCCTGTCCCACACGGCTCGGGTCGGAGCCCTTTGCAGGCCCAGGGCCACAGAGTGAAACAGGGAGCAGGGAGCAAAACAGCTTCGGGCCACTGCCCTGTGAGATGTCACTGCTTGGCCACAAGGAAACACTTTGTTCTCGCTCCATAAAAGGCATTTGTGTGTCACTCCCCACTGGCACAGACCCAACTCAGGGGAAGAAATCCAACAGCTACTCAAGAGGCAGCAGCACAGAATGGGGACAGTGCAGGGACAAAGGTGCCCTCTCCTCCAACAAGGCCAGGGGCTGTCCCCTGCCTTTACTTGCTTCTGCCCTACCCAGCCCCAGTGCCAGGCAAAACATCCTGGCAGGTCCACAGAGCTCCACTCACCCCCCACCTCAGTCCCAGTGCCCTGCCAGCAAAGCAGATTCAATTCACTGGAGAAACCAGTGCCAGCTGCAGGAATGTGTTTCATCTCTAGCCAGCTGATGTGATGCATGGCAATTCCCATCAGCCACCCCGGTTTTGGGCTAGAAGTCACCTATTTATGTAAGGCAAGCTCCTCACAAGCCTGGGGCTGGTGCAGCATCCTCCAGGGGCAGCCACAGGAAAGCAGGGGCAGGTGCCTGGACCCAGCCAGGCTGGACCATATGCTGTCATTCTTTCACCCAGCCCCTTGCAAAGCCACCAGCGCAAGGTCAGGCCCAGCACACTGCAGCCACCCTGGGCAACGGTCCTGCTAGGGCAGGGCAGGCAGGAAAAGGTGGGTCTTCTCCAAGCATCAGGAAGCAGACAGGGAGGAGACCAGACACAGGGGAGCCTTGAGGAACAGGGACGTGCGATCAGCAATGTCCTCCATGGAGTAGAGGCTGCAGAAACTACAGAACGGGGGATCCCTGCCAGGGCACAGGCTGTCCCAGCTCCTGTCCCCCATCCCAGCAGCAGGGCTGCTCTGTGCAGGTGCTTCTCCCATGGTGCAGGGCTCCCCAGGACACATGAGGGAAGCAGCCCCGCTGCTCCTTCCCAGTGCTCTTTCTAGCTCAACCAGCACAGAGGGAAGCTCACAGTCCAGGGATGACCAGAGCTCTGGGGAGCCATTCTCAGAGCATGCATAGGAGAAAAAAAAAAAGCCCTCAAGTCTACTCCCAAGTGCAACTGCTGCTCTCCCATTATCCCACCACTCTGTCCTTTGCCATGGTACAACAGGCAGGTGACCACAAACACTCTCCCCAACCCCTGGTCATCCCATTTCTGTCCTCCAAGAAGCCCAGGCACAGGGCTGGGGGCCATTTACAGGGATTGTAGAAACCCCATTCCCACCTTAGCCTGTTAGCAGTTACCCAATTACCTTTCCAGAAACAAAGAATTGCTCGGAAGGATGTGTGCAGAACAGCACGAAAGGAAAAACCTGCTCTTGAACTTTGCAAGACAGTATGCTTGGAGGTGCTTGCATAGGGCTTACCTCTTTTTTAATCTTCAAGGATGTGGCACAAGGAAGGGATTTTTCCTCCTGATGTTTTTCTATTACGTCAAACTAATGAAAAACATCTTCTCTGTTCCTGCTCCCCCCCTCCCAGCTGCTGCAGCCCAGGAAGCTCCCAACCACCTTGAGCCAACCACTTTGGAGCTCTGGCACAGCATCTCTTAATCCTCAGACAATATTGGCAGAAGGATTTTAGCAGTGCTGGCCTGACCCACAGGGGCAGGTTCCTCCACCTTTCTGCAGCAGCACCAATCGCACCTGAGGGTTTGCTGTTATTCTACACGGACTCCCCAGTGCTCCAGCTCTGGCTGCTGACAGCACGCTGCTGAAACGTGTCTAGACCGAGCTTACCCCGCTGGCAGCGTTCCTGCAGCTCCCTGCCTGTACCCAGGGCCGTGTCTGCAGGCTTGTTCTGCAGGCAGCTTGCATCAGAGCAAATGCGATTGTTCTCATCGCATTTCATGAATTCCCTCCAGAGTTCCTACGTAACACAAGTACATTAGGGGACTTGATCCCTGCTAATTTCAGACTACAAAGTCAAACCATGTATCAGATGAATCTGCACAGGGAGGCTTATTCATAAGTAGCAGCAATGACAAGCAACTACAGTGCCTGCCAAGAGACTCGTCATTAGCTCATTAGCAGAGGACATCACATCCTAAACTGGAGAACTGAAAAGGAAACATCACCTTGCAGCCAGGGCCATTCTCATTGTGGCGGGCACATTTCGGGAACAGGCAGGAGTGCTGCTCATCCATGCTGAAGGCATTTGGCAGTTGAGATGCCAAGAAGTACCCCCATCCTCCCCTCTTGCCAAGCCAGTTCCAGGAATGGTTCACAGGGCCCTGCCACCTGCACTCACCAGTGGAATCTCACTCAGAAGCAACACATGGCCTGTTAGGCTGGACAAGCCCATCTCCAGAGACAACAGCCCATGTACTGGCATAAAATATAGAGGGAACTACAAGATGTAAAAAAACTTGTTTAAAACCAACATCAGTTGGTGCCTGAACACTGTGGAACAACACAAACCCGAACAAAAATCAAACAAAAAAACCCCACCCACAAACTCATGTATAAGCAAAAGTAAAAAGCTTCTTTAAAAAATGCACAGGAGAACCATCAGACAGACTTTGACCTGTGAGAATTTGATAGCAACTGCTGGGGAATATGAAACTGAAGGTACAAGGCTACAGCTGAAGAGGATGACCTTCCACATGCAGATCTACAGCCTCCCTGTAACATCCCACCTCTCCACTCCTAAACAAGCCTGCAGGCAAAGTATGGGCCAGGGAGATGATTCACTTGACTCTTCACAAACCGACTCCTTCATTCTGATTATCTGTAACAAGAACTTCCCCACTCCTACCTCAGCACTTCCACACCCAGTTTTCTCTTGCACTATCATGATGACGTACAAACCTCTCAAGGGGAGAAGTCCTGTATCTAAAAATGGTTAGATAAATGCTCCTCTTAACAGAACCGTTGGTTTAGTTACTGTTATTTCAGTTACTCACTACCCTCTCACTTTCTGCTGCTTCCTTCCTGACAGTTTGTCCCAAGATTTTAAGCTGCTTAAGGTACTTTTCAAGCTTGGCAGCTCTGCCCTGCTGTTGCAGCTATTCCTGTACAAGTTTTACACGTTTTGCCTCAGCTTAGGTTAAATAACATCTATAGCTCTCTGGAAATAGGTTACACAGCATTAAGATCTAGTTACAAGACCTGTGAAGAAATAGGTTAGTTGTTTCAAGAGCAAGTTCTCACAGATCAGTCCTCATTCTGGCTGGAAGGCACCTCTGGAGGCCTCTCAGAAGCTCTCTTTACTCCATCTGGGCAGGCCCTGTTGTCTCAGCCTCTCCTCAAAGGGCAGGTGCTGGGCCCTGCCAGCCCAGTGGCTCTGCTGGGCTTGCTCATCACTTGACAGGAGGCCCAGGACAGATGTGCTATCCCACAGGTGGTCTCAGGAAGCAGGTAAGCCTTGCTGTTCATATGCTGCTTCTGCATTACACCAGAGACCCGAGCTTCATCTCCTCCTCAGTCACCAGCAACAACAGAAGCATTACATACAACGAACAAAAAGAATTTTATTGGAACATATACACACAGGATAACAGAGGTATCAGAGTAATCAAATATGGAATGTTTAAGAAAGTTAAAATAAATAAGGATACGAAGTTTTGCCAGTGCTAGGTCCAGCACCAATGTAAGTAAATGCCCTCTGAACAAGTCTGACTCCGACAGGACCATCCCTGCAGAGCCTGTAAAGATTCCTACCACCAGAAAGTGGCCAATAATTTTGGAATACAAAGAGTCACAATAGTGCTTTCTACTGATGTGCATTCACACTGTTTATTCACTACTTTCGTCTCTTATTTCTTTAATAATATCTATTAAATTCTGGAGTCCAAAAACGTAACCCGTGTCCTGGCCCTCATGCACCACACTATCTTCTCCATAGTACTTGCAGGTTGTGTGGGCAAAGTCTATCATGCGGACATCGACAGTACTGGCAGTTGGTTTGTAGGCATAGGCTCCTGCTGATTCATCTGAAGACTCCTCTGAAAGGTCCTCTAGGTCCTCTGGATCCGAGTCAACGGCAACTTCCTGCCTTTCCTTCCCATCATAGATGATGAGCAAGGAGCTCGAATAGAAGCGATAGGACTCCTGTTTCTCCAGCACAGACTTGAGTTCAGTAAGTTTTTTAATAACGGACTCAAAGAGTTCCCTGCGCAGGTATTTGCCGTTATGAAAGAATTGGTAAAGTGCTTCTTTGAATCCTTGGACTGAAAGTTTTCTTCCGTGGTATTTATTCATGAACATCAGTTGGCCAGTGCCTGCCTGGTAGACCTGCACATACGAACAAAAGACAAGAAAAAAGGAATAGTTAAAATTGCTGGTACGCTGACACCAAAGCCTTGAGGGTGAAACAAAAAAAATTTAAAACTAAAAAAGCACAGTCCTTAAAGCTTTTACAAGATGACATACTACTCTCTAAAATTGCTCTTACACAATTATAGAAATTGCTATCAAGAGATCCAGTAGTGCCTGTGCAACTTAGAGGAAGTGGAAAATTCCTTCAGTTTAGATTTGAGCTTTTTGACCCAGAATCTAAGAATGAGGACTTGTGAGATTAGGAAAGCTGCAGCCAAGATCTCCAAAGTCAAGCTACAACTTGTACCACAGCCATTCATCCAGCTCATTACCTGCCTCTGCTCTAGGATGTACCAGTTGATAGTTAGCATGCTGAGATCTGAGTGACAACAAACATTCCTATACAAAACTCAGGTGTACCTCATAATCATCTGTATTTGAAGAAATCAGAGGCATTCTTGCAGGAAAATGCCTTCCTGCAGGAAGGCATAGGAGAGTGGTCTATACAACCTATAGTTCAATAATGCCTAAACACCTGGGTCAAGAAAGGATTGCAGGTGCTTCCAAAGTTCCTCTTTGTTTTCCAGCACAGGCCAACACTGGAAAGTGAACACTGGCCATGCCCTGCTCAAATCCCAGCACACTGTGGTTAGAAATGCAGCTCCCACACTTCCATTTCTCCCTTGCATTTTTCTCTGAGGTTGGACAGTGAGCTGAACACCACATATGCCAACAGTTCTGCTGTGGAACAAGTCCTAGCAAACACTGCTAGCATTCCTGGAATCTACTGGATAGGAGCAGAGAAGCTCCAGAAAAAGCTCAAACACAAACATGTTGTTTCCCATTTGTCACTCTAGGAATACAGAAACAAGTAAACAAAAAATTCAGGTCAAAGTCCACACAATGTCTCCTCATCTGGCAAGTCTTATCACATTTACCAAGCACTTCTTGCCTGCACTTTGCAATAAGTCTACTTCAAGCAGTGAAAGATCTGTGGCTTTTCAAAGTTACAGAACAGAACTGATTGCTTCTTAATATTTTGATATGTTCTTAATATTTTTCATGTTCATGAATAAATTTCCACATTCTTAATTCAAAATGCATATATAACTGAACCCCCCATAACTGTTCCCTATGCTATCTCGAGATGTTATGTGAATCAGTAGTTTTGAAGTGCTGATACGGTGAGGAGGCTGTTTGTGTGCTCACAGCCCGCACTCACTGATGCAGAACGCGGGCTGCAGGCTGCTCCTGCAGATGCTGCCACCTCCATCCGATCAAAGAGACTCAAAATCCTCGCTCCCCTTTGTGAAGGAAACGCAGCACAGCAGCTCAAGGCTAACAACTCTGAGATGACTACCCAAAGCTGGCACACAGGTGCAGGACAGCTGCCCCCCAGCCGAGCTCTCAGCTCACCTGCATGCCGCAGACGCGCACCCCGATCACGGCCGAGGTGCTCTGCTGACACTTGCGGATCTGGTTCGCCTTCTTCTCCTCGGACGCGTCGTCGCCGTGCTGCCGCGTGCCCATCTTCAGGTCCAGCACGCACGGAACCTCGTAGCGAGACGTCAGGTTTTCCAGCAAAATGAATTCTGACCAGTTAAGGAACAAGCCTCACCATGAGGAAGACAGGTTTTAAAAACATTACCACGGATTTTATAGGGCCTCGCTCTTAACTTGAAGCATATCCAAAACATGCCTAGAATAAAGTAATCTAGAAATATTACAGTTTCTTAAACTTAAGATGCCCACTCTGTTTTAAGCCAGTTCCAGTTTTACTGGTCTCGAGAGACTAGTGAATTTCCACATTAAGTGAAAACCAAAAGCAGTCAGGGTTATACAGAAATAAAATGTGGCAGCTGACTTTGAATTATGACGATTTCCTGTCTAGCAAAAGACTGTTTTTTCTGTGGGAAGTGAAGATTTTGTGTGTTTGTATTACCATTCAAAACCAGTGAAGCATTTTCATCCTATCTTTACAACTTTAAAACATCTATATTATTACTGTTCCACAGATATCATACCCTTCTTAGGCAACTGAGTAATAATCTATAGTGAAATGGTGCAGGTAGCAGCCAAAAAAACCCTATCAATATGGTCATTTATTAGTCATAGATGTTTCAGTAATCACCAAAACTCCTCACACATGAGAAATTTGTTTACCTCAGTATTTAGATACTACTATTTTGCAGGACATATCAGTTGCATCCAAGTTTACAGCAAGATCATTTTTTGACAGAATGCTCAGGGTACAGATGTTTGCCATGGTTCCACAGCATGAAACCAATGTGCTTCAGTATTCATGGATTCACTCAGTTTTTTGTTTCTCATGCTCCAATCCCACATGGCTGTTAACATTCAACTTTTCTTAAAGCTCATTAAAAAGAGGCTACAAGAAGCAGAAACTCCAGGCACTGGAACATCCTCTATATTTAAGAAACTTATGAAAAGAGGGAGAGGACACTGGTTTTTAAGATTGCCAATATCAAAACAGTAATAAAAAGTGACAGAACTCATCTTTGAAAACTCTCACTAGAAACTGTTCTCATGGAAGACACCAAACACTGTGCTGTAAAACCTGTCCACGAACCCGCAATGTGCAGATTTTAATTCAGCTCTCTGAATTTCCTAGCTTAGGTAGTTTGTCATGTGTTGGAAAAGCCCATTTCTAGAAAGTGCTGGCAAACCCTTCAAATAGGCCAAATAAATCACAGCCTCAGAGAGTCTCTTGGGACTGCAGTTAAGCCTGCTCTATACTCTGATCTGGAATGTTGAAGAAATAAAAGGCAGAGCCCTACTCATTCCACTGTTGGGAGGTACTTTCAGGAAAGGATACTGTATTGATTTCGGTGCTTTGCATTTTCCTTCATCCGCTGTAACTGCTGCTGGTGACATTTCATGCTCCAAGGATTATGGTGTTTAAACTGAGAACTGACATTTCCTTTTTTCTCTACAGTATAATACAAGACTTCAGATTTCTTCAGCCACTCAAATTCTTCCTCCAGTTTGTGACTAGAAAAACAGAACAAAGTAGCAAATTACAGATCAGAAGGAAACAAGCTCTTGAAGAAGGGTTGTCAATAGATCTAACTTCACAAGCTGTTTTGCTTGCCTTCATTAACAGCAAGCAAAAGCTTTATCTTCTCCTCAGTACATGTGAACAGAATGCCCATGAGTAGTATCTGAACCATTACAAAGCCACTTCCATACTAATATAAATGAGCATATAGCCAAATGTTACAAAACACACAGTAATTCTACTTATATATTCTTTGCCTGTGTGTGTGACCTCTATGAAGTAATGCAAGAGGCAGTGATGCACTTCTGCTAAGGTCACTGGTTATGGCACAACACATCACAGTTCAGTTTATGGTGGGCACAATTGACAGGAATGAACAAGGGGGAAAATGTCACTAGCAGGAATAAAGCAGGACTCCCAACAAGGCATGCCATGCATAGTAGCACTTAAATATATTTGGAGTTGCTTATTTTTTTTTAAACTTATTTTTTTATTTTTAATATTTTTATTTTTTATTTTTATTTTTTATTTTTATTGTTCTTCTGCAGGTGAGTGCTCTTTATCTGTTTGAAGGGGTGCTTTTTTGTGGTTGGGTTTGTTTTGTGGTTTTTTTTCCTCTTTTCTGAAGCTTCAAAAATAACTTTGGGAAACCTGTTTCAACTAACCACAGAAAAAAAATGAGAAGACTCAACTTAGCCTTTACTGCAGGCTAAGGACATACAAGTTTCACTAGTGAACCTGTCTGCACTGAAGAGATCAGGAAAAACAAAAACAAGAGAAGAAAAGAAAATAAAAGCGAAAGTTCTGGAGAGTTCTTTGGAATTCTGGAGATCAGAATTTGACAGCCAAAAGTCAAACTTACCTTTTCATTTTCTCCTCTTTCCTGTGCTGCCGGACCCATTCCTTCGATATCTTCTCATTTTCTAACAACATTGTCTTTTTGTTAGTCCACCGCAATAGTTTACTTTTGGGTTCACAGTCGGAGTTATCTAAGTTCTCTAAGTTATCGTGGTCCCCATTTAATGGATATGCTATTAGACATAGGTTTCCATCTTCATCCTCTTCAAAGCTCACTGATACCACACCTGAAGAGAAAAAGGACCCGGACATTTATGAATTGCTCAAGTGACAAGTGAGCCTTTTAGAACACATTCTTTTACACTAAGAATACAGCAACTTTATTTTTTCTCTTACCCAGGTCCTTAGTTCCTATCTTGCCACAGGCCAAACCTCATCTGCCAACCTAACAAATATCAAAAGAGCTAGACAAAAATGACACCTCACAAAAGACAATTTATCATACTGGCACAACAGTGATACAAAAGGTCATTTTCTCTCTCTGAGGCAGTCAAGTAACAATCAAATAATAACAGGACACAATTTCAATTAATAAATTTCTTTATTAATTAAAAAAAAATCTGACTGGTCTGATTCTAAGTAAGATGTAAAACATTTGTTAACATCTTGCAGTGAAAAGTGACCTGCACAAAAAAAAAAAGTTCACACCAAAAAGCTTTTTAAATTTTGCATTACAGCAAATCAAAAAGCACTTATCCAAACAATACTTGGTTAATAGATCCCCAAGGGAAAGATGTGCAAGGAGAGCAAAACAAAGGAAATGTCACATTACAACAGAAACTAGTCCAAAAGCTTCCACTTAAAATCACCATGTTTAATTATACATTTTCTTCTGTTTTTTGGAATATATTTTATTGATACTGGTTATGCAGCAATCTTGTGGAATAAGTAACAAAAATGCAATACAAAGCAAATTTGTTTGTGGTACAGAAACATGGTGAACCTCTAGAGCATTTCTTCACCTCATCCTCCCCTCAGAAGTCTCTAGAACACTGCATTACATTTTAAGAGTCTTAGTGGAGCACTGACAGCCGTGCCCAGTGCTACATGAGTAAGTCTCAGGGGTTAATGGAGAAGCCATAACAATTATCTGAGTTGTTTTTTGTTTTCCAGTCCTCTATTTCAGATCAATCAGTCTGCGCAGTCCTTGCAGCTCATCACTAGCTAAGGGAGAGGTCTCGGTGAGAGACTGGAATTTCCAAGCCCGCCAGGCAGCTCCCAGACCTGCAGTGCCTGGCGCAGGGAGTACAGAAACTCTGACTGTCCCGCTGTCACAAAGGAAAGGACAATGGGGAAAAGGGTAGGGGAGCCAGCTAGCAAATGGCTTCTTTGCCTTTACTCTGGAAAAAAAACCAGAGGTGGACCAAGTGAAGCCCCTTCCCTCTAAATCCCTCCCCATACTTCCAAGAAAGTAATGTACTAGTACAATTGTTCTATTACATTTTGAAAAGTATCATTCAAAGATCAGATTTTCTTCCAGTCCAACAGAACTTGTAATTAGACATGGCAAAAAGTCTCTGCAAATGAGCAGAGAATATTAACTCTGAAACATCACTGAAAATTTCCATCACTTTCACAAACAGAACACAAAACTTCATCACCATCAGGTTTGCTAAAATCAACGTGCTTTAAAAAGCAATTCCATTTTTAAAAAGTGCTTCAGACATTATTTATTAATCATCAAGCAGCAGTTGATGGAATAGGAGAAAGAAAAAGAAGTATTCCTGTTAACTAGTTCAATTCTTAGGAGAACTGGAATTTCCACTCCTACATAACTTCTGACTCAGCCTCATCACAGCTACTTGATCCTTGCCTACCTAAATGCCATGAATTTTCATCTCCTTAATGGCAGAAATAACACTGCAAGTATTCAACAAGACACCTTACTGGCAAGTACTTATTGTAATCAAAATGAAAATCAGAGGAGAAATCAAAGAACAAAAGAGACCACAACTAAGCTTACACAAAACACTATTATCCAGCCTTAACAAACTCTTTGTAAACGAACATTAAACAAATGGCCAAAAAAATTAAAATCCACAAAAAAACCCAAAAAAACCAAAACAAACCAAACAAAAAAAAACCCCCAAAGCCAAACAAACAAACAAAAAAAAAAGAAAACCACCCCAGCAGGTAATTATTGAAAATGTTCTCAAGCTGTTAGCTACTTACCTGTGCCTAAGGGAGATATATGGGCTATCACCAGCAGAGTTGTTCTACTCTAATGCTGTTAGTCAGCCCAAACATCAACTTGGCAAGCATTTCCACCCTGCATCTCCACAGCCTGCCTCAGACAACATCAAAATACATGAAAAAACTCCTAAAATCTCTTCCATGCAGAAGAGATTTCAGAGAGAACAGAGAGTACAGCATACTTCCATTACCAGAAACGGAAAGCCCAACTCCATTCAAAGGTTTGGCAACTTACCCTCATATTGTGGAGTGAATTTACGCATTTCTGTTGGGAGAGTCTCATAGAACTGGTGTTCTCTCTGAATAAGAGGCTTACAGATGGTCTTGTCATTAAACCGGAGGACACAGGAGTGTCCTCCAACTTGGTGGACAAAAGGCTCGAGCAGGACTCCCTTGGAATAGTGCTCCACTTCCATTGCTCCAAATGCTGGGCTCATCCTTGTAGCACATTAGACAGAAGGCGGCGGCAGTAGTCAAGGCTGTTCAAAGCCTGAAGCCTCCGAGACCCGCAGGTGTTTACTGCGATTCAAAAGTCTGTTAAGGCAAACACAAGAGAGCGGCGGCCGTCAGTGTCCGCGCACGCTGTGGCCCGGGCAGCACGGCGAGAGCGCAGCGGGGCCGAGCACAGCCGAGCGCTCACGGCTCCCGCTCCGGACGCGGCCGACTGCGGGCGAGCGCGGGGCGCAGTCACGCAGAGCGCGAAGGGCCCGCCCCCGCCGGGCCGCAGCCAATGGCAGCTC
>VZTB01008505.1:339732-354865 GCA_013397245.1 Thryothorus ludovicianus | reverse complement strand
GGCCACCGCCACCCCCGGCCAGCCCGGCCACCGCCACCCCCGGCCAGCCCGGCCACCGCCACTCTAGCCACGGCCACCTCGGCCAGCCCCACCGCGCTCCAGCGCCCGACCGCCGAGACAGGCGCGCCAGCGCTCTCAACGACACCCCTGCCTCTTGCGCTGGCCAGCCCGAGAAACCGGGAATTGACATCGAGCAATTCCTCCCTTCCAGACGAGGACAGCAACCAACGTCCAGGGTGGGACGTTTGGTTCACTGGTTCATTCGCAACATGTCAGATATCTAAAATATCACATAGATGCAAGCTCTTCACAGGCATGCCATAATGCTAATGTACCATTTTCCAAGAACGTGTTTTTCCCTACATTCAGCAGAAGGCAGTGGTTTGTGCCAGCTGCATCCAAAGGATCTGCTGCTGTACCCTGTGACCACACGCTGCTCGGTTCTGGCCAGACGCCAGTTTCATGCAACCTGCACTTCAGAAAGCAATTAAAGGATCGACGCTGAAAAACAAAACATGACTGTCTTGTTCTCTGCCTTCCAGTAAATTTTTAAGTCGAGTTACTCTAATTTTAGACCAAAGCTTTAATGATTAACTTTTTGTGGCTAAAAACAACCTCATACTCATTTTGCCTGAAGATAGTTACACGAACAATAATGGACTTAATTCTAAGAGACTACGGTGTTCTAGGTCACAGGTCTATTTTTATTTGTCCTCCTTAGATATTTAACAGCTTTACATTAACTGGAAAAACAGAGACCTGCAGGCTTAAAGCAGCGGCACTACCAGACCTACAGATGCCTACAGCATGTCCTGGACATAAGAGCATTAATTGAATTAAACAACTAAACCGCTTAAAGAAACAACAGATCGATCAACTGAATGAACTCCACGTCCCGGAATGTTTACCTGCACCTAAGGATAACAGGTCAATACGAGTTCAATGTGTTTTTGTTGGTGGGGCTTTTTAGTGTTGGGTTTTTTCCCTTTATTCCAAGCACCTTATTTGACAAAACATTATCAGGTTGTTTTTTCTTTTTTTCCCCACTTTAATCTGGAATAGTATTCCCCAGAAACAATACTATCTTCTGATAACCTATCTTATTACTAGAGCAATATCAATGAACTTTCATTTCTCTTTGTACTACTTTTGAGTTTCCTAGTATTCTTTTTCTAATGCAGCTACTGCATCACCACAGAATTTTCTCATCTACCTCAGCATCAACAATTTGACAACTCAGAGACACACACATAAAAACCCCGAACAGAAGCCACTTCAAAAACAACCCTACCCAAGTGCACCAATCTGAGCAACCCTGAAGTGCCCAGACAGTGCAGAAAAGCCTCATAACCATGGCCTGTGCCCAAGTCCTGGGCAGTCCAAAGCAGCCTTCAGCTGCTGCAGTCAGAAGGGAGCACTGTTACTGCCTCCAAGTCACAAATTGATTTCTCCATGGCTCCTCACGGCAGCGCCCACTCCATGCAGAGCCACACTGCCCTCCACTAAGGCTCACGGCAAGCTGATTTACCAGCACGTGTGTAACACACGTGGAGCTGTCTCCAAACACACACTTGACAAGCCACATTAGCTTCTGAGTAAACTCTGAGATTTATTTCCATTTTCTCTTACAGAAATTATAAGCATCAATCTGTATACTGCACCAGTAATTTTATAACTCTTGAGTTTTTATTAGGATTTTCTAGAGCCAATAATACCTCCCCTCCAGTCTTTTGGAATCTCCAAGGGAAAGCCAGAAGTGTGCAAGGTTCCACTGGAGGTGCAGTAACACATGTACATGATGTTGCAGTGCCAGAGCTTTACGCTGGCACAGCCACATTTAACAACCTTGCAGAACAGCAGCAGTACAAGAACCATGTTTTCCAAGACAGCATCACCATTCTGTGGCTGTCTTCCTAATTACACACTGATTGCCAACTGCAGTGATTCAGAAGACTGAGAAAGTACCTTGCAACATCCTTTAACCTCAAACATTTATATCTGTCTCAGACTTCTTGCATTACAGTTGCATCAGGAGTTAAGTCTTGAAGATATTTATGCCATAGAAATGACTCTAGCAAACATCACCTCCAACCTTGTTTACCCAACACATCTTCAGGGAGCTCATTAGTAGCAGCTCTACTTGTTTGCTTCCATGGATGCCCAAGTGGTCTGGACAATACTTGGAACAGATCACCCAATGCACTCAGCAATGAAGTGCCAAGCACAGAATTGCACAGGACTACTCATTCTACTTCACCCTTTCCTGAACAAGTAAAATCTGGCAGCACATCATACAGTGTAACTTCCCATCTGAGAAAGAAGAAAAGCAAGTTTTTTTAGTGCTCTGATATAATACAGATTATTTTATAAGTTATTACAAGTTACACAGTATTTAGATAGGGGTGGAGGTTTTTTGAGGGAAATGTTAGAAACATTTTTATGTAGTCAAATGTATGTACCCAGAGTCATACTGTCATCCTGTATGTAGTCAGAGTATGTACCCAGTCAGCACTACCACAAAACAAATGTGGATCTACCAGAAATAAAGGGGGAGGCTCACACAAATGAAGATGAGTTTACTGTGCCTGTATTAGTAAGCTCTCCTTCTGTTTTTATCTTCCCAAAACTACAGCGCAACTCCCCCATGTTCCATTTCTATGACTAAATTTTTGTAGTATATATCCCTGCTGAAAAAGCTCTATTTCTGCAGCTCTGCAGCAGAAACTGTGTGCAAGGACTGCTGCATCAGCATCAGCAAGGAGTTCCTTGCTATAAAATCTTTAGCCGAGCTCCTTAATTGTGCAAGGCATCTTAGTGCCTTTTTATGAACCTAAACAGATTCGATTTGAACACAGTAACAGTGCTCAAGAAGAATTGTTGATGTAATCTTGTCAACAATTTAGGTTTCAATGAGGCTTTAGTTTTTCACGTCAATCAATTAATATATTTTAGCCATTCAAGAAGCACTGTTTACCTAATAAATTCAGTCTGTTTTCATCCAATTAAATTCTTCTCACTTGCAAAAAGATCTTTTACTCTTTTGAGTAAGATCTTATATTTTTTTCTGCTGCATGCATTAACATTACCATTACTAACAATCATGGTTTGTTTCTCATTTTGGCTCTCCTTAGTATTTGGAATTTTGCCATTCAGATTAACAGGGCCTGGAGCACAACTGTAATGCCCATCAGAAAGGCTTTGCACTGTTTCATTTATAAATACCTTAATTCCATAAACAGCCTCACAATATGCCAAACTGATTGTAGTTCCTTACAAATAAAAGCTCTGACCTAAGACCAACAGTTTCAAGTGGCATTGATGTTGACCAGCAAAGCACAATGCAGTTCTTCACTGCCTTTCCTCTGATTCTACACCCAGTTTGTTCTCAACGCTCTTTGGGGAAGAAAGAGCCCAGAACAGCTGTTTTTAGGCAATCTTCCCAGACAGCAAATGCAGGCCCACTGTACCCTGCCCTTTCCTCCTACATGCTTTTAAGTGCCTTTGACTAAGAGTTTTTGTTCAAACAGCACATCAGCCAAAAAAGCAGATTTACTAACCCTTCACACATCAAGCATTTTAAGAAAAATCTGACATAACTTGAAGGAGCAAACAAACACGTGCCTAGACATAGTAACATTAGCTTGAGCAATGTCATGCAAACCAGAAATGACATTTATAGACATCTTATCCCCATCACATGTGACAATGACCATGAAAAGAATACCACAATGAATCCATGTATTCAGGCTTTTAATATTAATCTCAGGTGATGGCATTCTTTGGCAGGTACTTCATGTCATTACAGATTCTCGACTCAGTCCCACACGTAATTGCATTAATGAACACATCCTCTGGAGAGCACAGGTCTCAATTAAGCAGTAGCTTCTTCCTTCATAACAATCTCAAAAATAATACACCTCCTGCCAAAACTGTAATGGTAGAACTACTGATGCAGAACTGCCCTTCTGTTAAATCTGTTAAAACTGGGCTCTCTCTAGTCCAGGCTTTTTACTTTGGACAGTTAGCATCTTCAACTCCACATAGCCTTATATCAGCTTTACAGGGACAGAAATAGCAAGGCAGCAAAGCTTTCTGCCTGTCCTTTTTTCTCACTTCACTGGGGAGTGCAGAGGAAGCTGACAGGGTAGCGATCTGCAGAGCAGAGCTGCTGCAGGGTGCTGAAGCAGACAAAGCAAAGCGCCTTCCCAAGGCTCCAAAGTGTCCTGGTTTGACTCTGGCACAACATCAGGCACCCACAAGTGTCCTCCAAGGACAGGCTGCTCCAGCTCTCCCTCCACTGGGTCTCCCACTGGATCACAGCCTCCTCCAGGCATCCACCTGCTCCAGCATGGACACCCCCCATGGGCTGTGGGTGGATCTCTGGATCCCTCATGGATCCCCATGGCTACAGGGTCACTGCTGCTTCATAGGTCACCATGGCCTGCAGAGGAATCTCAGCTCTGGCACCTAAAGCACCTCCTTCCCCTCCTTCTCTACTGACCTTGGTGTTGCCATGTTGTTTCCCTCATATGTTCTCACGTCCTCTTCTTCTCTGACTAGAAGCAAAACTCTGTGACTTTATTTTGATTACCTCCTTAAATATGCCATCACAAAGGTGTTTCTAACCTCTCTCATTGGCCAGCACCATATCCATCTTCAAAGCCATCAGAGATTGGCTTTGCTGAACATGATGGAAGCTTCCAGCAGCTCCTCATAGGAGCCATCTTTGTGGTCCCCCTGCTCCCAAAAACCAGGCTATGCAAACCCAATATAGAAGGAAACAGAGGAATGGCACAGTCAGCCAACAGGAGGGAAGAGTGTCAGTGACCTATTAGATCAGCCAAAGAGAAAGCTGCTTCAGCCCAAAGAACATTCAGGAAGAAAGAACAAAGCTGAGAATGGCACAGGAAGATGAAAATAACAAGGTGGAAAACATGGTATGTTTTTGAGAGCCCACCCCACTACCTGTTCCATGCACAACACTGAAAAGGTACTTGAGGTCTGAGTTGGTAAGCCATTACATTGCTCAAACGGAATGACCTTTCATAACTAAAGTAGGATAAACACATTATAAGAGCCTACAATAATGCACCCATAAACCAAGAATGGTTTCAGGAATTTTACAAGTCCTCATATGACTGAACTATTTGTTCCATTACTAATAATGTGGTACTTTACAAATAAAAAGGTACATTCCTTGAATCAAAGAAAGCAGAGGATGCAACTTTAGAGTATTAAAAGCATTAGATATGTTAAATATGCTCAGGTTGAAAGGTCTTGCCCAGCTTATTATTAATTTTGATGAAAATCAATGCCATTCCTTCACAGAAAACACTTTTATTAGCAGATATGCCCAGAGTAACATTAGTAATGATTCGCTTCTAACAATCACTCCAGCCACTGCTTGGATCAGGAATTAAAGTTATTCTAATGAGTTCTGTTTCCAGAAGTTCTTAAGATTAGAATGTGGCTGCTCATATCCTCTAGTGTCCAGTCAGCTGCCTTAGAACACTACTGGAAATACATTTTAAAAATTAACTGCATCAGATTGGGGAGCAAACCTTTTAAAATAAACTTTTCTAATTCTTAACAGAAAAATGAGCTCTGCATTCATTTATCACAATTGTTTTAATCAATTCCTGATTTTGAGGATGCATTATACTTCTACATACAATACAAATCCCATACTAGGATACTTTTCTAAAGACTTCTGTATCTGAAATAGCATGAATACAACTAAGTAGTAAAAGGTACAGTTTATAATTTTTAATTCATTGAAACAGAAATGGAGAGCCCACATAATGTGCTTATATGAATCCTACAGTCTTAAAAAAGTCTTAAGAGCAGCCCTAAATTCTGCATGATTACAAAATGCAAACATTTATTCTGGTAATTAATTTGGAGAGAAAATTTATCTTCGGTAGAAAAGTGCAGTGACATTGTCAGTTCTCAGAATTTTTTTATTTATAAACAAAAAAAGTATCCTAAGCAGCAAATAATTCCAATTTATTAAAGCAGACAATAGTCTTCAACACCATGAGGGGTAAAGGAACAGTGTCATAGCATCAAGAGGGAGGAAATACTAGAGGTCTTTCCTTAAAAGAGACTGGGGGAGGCAAATCTCTCATTCAGTAGAACTTGAAACAGGTGGTTGTGATGACGAAATGATGCTGAGCTGTAGCTTTCTATCCAAGTCACAGTTCTTTAAGCTCTTTGCAGCAAATCAATCAATACAATGATCATTAAGTTACACAACTTGTACTCAGGGATGAGTAAGCATGACGTTCAGTAAAAACACTCAGCAGAACACCTGCAAACTCAAGAGTAACCAACTCCTTCAGACCCACGTATTGGGTCTATGTGTGCATTCCCTTTGGAAGCAGAAACACTATAGCTTTTAGTGGTAAATCATGAGGGTGCTGGAGTCAGACACTGTAGTGGCACATCTATCATAGCCACCTACAGACACAAAGAGCCAAGAAAGAGCAAATTTTTCTTGTTGCATGCCATGTGCTTGGGTTAGACCAATAAAAGAAGCCACCTGCTTCTTAAAAATATTATGTCTTTTTTTTTTTAACTTATCTTTACTAAATGGCTCGTAATTGCAGCATTACATTGCTGCAGTTTAGAAAAATTAAGTAATGTTTCCAGACAAATAAGGAAACAAATGCCTTGGATTAATTTCACAAATTAAGGGCTCTGTACTGCAGAGGCATACTGGTTGTCCACAGAAAATTCTGAGCTGGGAGGGACCCACAAGGATCATAATTCACTTAATCATGCACAACAGATGGAATCTAGAAACCCAGAATAATACATGAACTTGTGCTCAAAACTCCTACAAAACACGTGTGCAAAACCCTTTGGGAACACGATGACTCCACAGCAGTCTTGGCCCATCAAGGTAGAAAGCTAATCCTGTTTTTAACATTAGCTTTCAAAACATTAGCAAACGTCTGACATTAGCAAACAAAAGATTCCCACCAAGGAAGAATGCATTTTTCTGCTTTCAAACTGCTGAAAAATACCTTGAAGTGTCCTAGCTTCTTCTGAGGACATCAGCTACTCCACACCTAAAGGTACTACTCCTCTAGATACTTCTTCCACTGAAAGATGAGGGACAGTCCAACAGCAGCTACAATGGCAAAGACTCCCAAGAGCTACATGAAAGTTCTGCTGTTTCTCAGGAGTAGAAGACAGCAACCTGAGATGTCCTTTCTTGTAACCAGAGCATCAAGCCTTTTCTACTCACTAAGAATTTTGTCTGTAATATAGAAATGAAATTCCATGCACTGAGATGCTGAATAATGCATAAAGATGCAGTCTTTCAATGCAAAAGATTTTTTAAGAACATGTTTATCCTATCTCCTTCTAGTCCCTAAACATGGAGGTCTAGTTTTGTCTTCCTTTAAAAATAACCCAAACACAGACATAAACACTGCCACAGAGGTTAAGACATGTATTTATACCTGTATATTTAACACCATAGCTGCAGAGCCACCTCCCATACCAAAAAGACTTTTGAATACAGCTTTTAACAGACAAAACTAAGAATCATGAAACATTGGACATAACATATTAAGGGAGCAAACTACACACAAACCAATGTGAAGTTGCATAATGTTCTATGACTATTATTCCTCACACACAATTACTATTCCTATCTTCCTTAAACCAGGTCTACATTATTAGAAAAAACTCACATTACCCAATCCTTTTGTCTAGGAAAGCAAGACAAGTCACCAAGGCCATCTTCAAGAACTTTGAGGTTTTTTTACATAAGCCAGCACAGCAGCCTCTCAGCTGCAATTACTTAAAATTCAGCAAGGAGGTTATGTGCCCAGTGCAATTGATATTTCAATACCTAAAAAAAGCAACAGCTTTCCTTAAACTATTTGTAATCTGTAATCTTAACACCTACATATACAAAGTTCTGGAAAAATGCCAGTTTTACCTCTCAAGTAAAGCTATTTTATCTCCCTGGAACTAAAATAAAGCCAAGTTACAAGTTACTAAGCATATTCAGACAGAAAAGAGCATGCAATTCTGACCCATGTAGTTTTTTCAGGGATTGTGTAATTTAAGAACCAGTCTCTTTTCCAAATAAAAATGCCATGGAAACTAAGAAACCTGAACCACCAAAACTAAGCTACTTAAACTTCCTATTTAGAAACTGATCCATCTTAAAACGGTATTCTGGCATCAGTGGCCAAAATCACCAGTTGCTACAAAAAGACAGTACCACCCTTTGTCATGGAGAAACTGAAATAGCACTCAGCCTTTAATCTTCTGAAAATATGACAGCAAGAGCTAAATTGTGTGGATTACACACATGAAAGTATTATTCAAGACACCAACACCCTAAGGAAATTCCAGCATTAAGATTAAAATAAATCCAAGACTATGCCTTTCTCATTACCATGAATTTAGCAGCCTGGGAACTGTGTTTCAAGTCACTCTATGAAAGAACAAGGAATCTCTGTGACCAGTCCTTCAGTTATGACCCACTTGCCATACATGATAAGTAAAATAATGTTCATATAGGATGAGTATCAAGTCTCTTTCAAAAAGTCCACTCTTATTTAATTACACAAAGATTTTCTCTCCATGTAATTCCTTTAGAAATCCCAACTGCTAATGCTTTTCATACCGTAAGCACTAGGGGCCCAAAGGACAAGACTGCTAAATTAAAGCTTTGATGCCTAAATCCTACAATCCAAGCTTACTCCTTGAGCAAAAACTTCCAAAGGAATGCACAGCAAAGATCATTACCAAATTATTATAGGAAGAATATAAATGCACAGTTACCTATTACATGCTTCTCATTTATGTGTATATTCACCTATACCATCAATATCCCTCAAAAGAAGTTTAGTCCCCTTGTGATTGAAAAGTAGCCCAAAAGGAGATAGTCATCATGTTTTGGAATGCCCATCCTCATTTTTAACTGTAGTTCTACAAATGTAGGTTCCAAAAATACTTCTGATGACTAAGATAAATGGAGTTTTTGCTCCAGAATAGCTCACATTGATGAGATGCATTTAACATATATTTTAGAACTTTATTTATGTTTCAAAACATCTCTAACTACTGCAGACACATCTCAATTCCGATAATACAACCCAGATTTGCATCTTGAAGGTGAGTTTGTATGATTGAGTGATCTCTACAGGCTCTTTCCCTAAAGAGTTGAAAGCAATTGGGACCCAACACCTTGAACACATAGCTCCCTGAAGGGTTGCCAGTGCAATTATACAAACTCAAATGCAAAAGATACAGGAGAATAATTTCCATGTACTTCTTGTTTAACTGCAGCAGATTGGACAAGAGCAAGTAAGGACAGGAGAGAAGTCTTACAAGACAGACTCACGTGGCACAACAAAACCAAGGGAACAAAAATCTAGACTGTTTCCCCCGGTAAATGCAACTCACTTCAAAAACAGTTTCTTCCCAGGAAAAGGACATTTTCAACAGGTACACCGGCACAGTACTTAAAAATGATTTATGTATTTCATGTTTCATTGTTCAGTGATCTCCTCTTACACCATCTGGGGCTAGTTACAGGGTTAGCATAATAATCACTGCCAAAGAATTAATCCATTTTAATCCCATACAGTTTACATATTCAAACAGCAATACAAAACCACTTGAAAAAATCTTATCAATTTCAGTAATCTAGAAAAGGCAGCTTCATCAGGAGCTTGGCTGTATTGCTCTTATCGTTGCAGCAGGCTGAAATACATTTAATGATACATAAGAGCTAGCTAGTTTAAATAGCCCAGGCAATGGGACACAGCTGGAGTATGCCTTATTTCCATAAAAATATTTGTTGCTTTAGAGGCAATTTTTATAGCAGCCAGCCAGTGTGCACTGCGCAACTGTCTTCAAAGAGAAACCATCACTCACCAAAAAGGGAAGAATCAGACAGGATGATTGTCAAAAACCTATTTTGTCTTCAGAATTCCACAACATAGCACCACCGTCCACAGTGTGCTGATGTTCCAATTCTGCATTTCCAAAAAACAGCACACTATGAGGAGGAAAAAATATTTCAAATCAAACTTATGAAAAAAGTACTTTATTTTTTGAAAGCAAAAGCTTTGCATATAGTGATGCTAGAACATTATTTGCACTTTAAAACATAATCACGATTCAGCACTTAGGTTTAAATACGTCAAAGGCTTTGTTTAAATGGAACAACTTGATGTCAGTCATCCTCTCACCAGGCAATTCACTACAGCTCCATCAACGTTTACCTCATCTACCTTCATCCTCAAGAGACTACTTATCTATCTCTACAAATTCCAAATCACACCCCCAACCATCTTGTTCCCTCCCTGTTGGAAAGGATACAACTTTTTAAATTTTTCTTATATAACTGTGGTTGGGGTTATCTAAAACTATACCCTCAACTTAAATACAGATGTATCTTCAGAAAACTGACTGATTCTATTAAGCCAGAACCAATTTTCCTAAGGTATCTTGAACAGATCCCCAGTTGCAATGAGAATTATATTAGTTTGTACCTACCCATCAATTTAACCTTGTATCTCCTAGTAAATTAAATCAACCTCCTAAAAGTGCTAACACCTTCGAAAGATCAAGATGATGCCTATCATGTCTGGCAGTTTCAGGTCTCATTTCTGTAACCTCAATAAATTAAATTATGTCATTTAAAAAAAAAAAAATCAATTGCCATCACACTGTTTCCATATATCCAAAGCACAAGGCAAATAAATTGCCATTTTTTCTGGAAAAATATATGAAAAAAGGAAAAGAGCAAATGTCACAGAAAAGAGGTCATCTTGAATAAGCATGAAATTAAGCAGCACCCAAATTCCTGGTAAGGTTTCAGGCAGTGTAGAAAATTTCTGCATCACAGCACCACACAGTTATTTGGGTATGCTTGAAGCCCTCTGTGCTTCAAAAAAATAAAACCATTTTTGTTGTGCTAATTCTAATACAGACTTTGGCATAAACCCCCCAAACCCTTGCTTTTTCTAATGAAAAATAACCTCAGTAATAGTATCTTCTGTCCTGGAGTCTGTTTATTTTAAGTCTCAACAACCTGGGGCCCTATTAACCAGCTTAAGCAAGTCATCAAAATTATTTTTTTTTTCTTCAGTTTCTTCCAACCTTCTGGATGCCAGCACAGCAGGACAGAAGAAAGGGACCAAGAGAGGCAGTACAGCTGAATGGCTGCTGTGTGAATTCAGTATTTCCCAGGTCTGTCTGGGCTCTTAAGTGGCTGATGAGCATGTGCTCAGCTCCAAACCAGGCACTGCCTGTGCCACCCCTTGCCCTATCATCCATCATGTCCTACCATCCATCATGGCACACACACAAAGCAAGACTCTCAGTGGACAAAACCACTTCATGAGCAAGCCTTTCTTTTTCCAGTAAAAATGCAGAACTGGGCAGTAACTGGATCCAGCTGTCTCCAATAGAGAATCCTCCACATGCAGGAGCAATCCAGACAGAGGGTCAAAGGCTGCATGTTGATAGCTGCTATCAGCAGAGTGGTACATTCTGTACCTATTATGAAGATTATCATTCCCTTATTCTAACACAGCCCCTCTTTCAGAGACACAGCCAGGGCTGCAATGGCTTTGTGTCACACAAGCCAAGAATTTGCAGAAGATTTCTGATTTCAAGCTCTGAACACCTGATTAAACACAACCAATGACAGACCTTCATTTGAACAAACAATTTCAGATTTGCAGGAGAAATTTCTAGCTGCTTGCAGCAAGTGATACAATGTCATACAGCTTTTTGCAGAAAGGGAAAAGAAACAACTATTTTGCAATAAAATAAGTTATTGTGAAAGGCCAAAAATTACCATTCTAATGAGATATTTCTAACAAAAATTACTGAAACACATATCTGCAGTTATACCTTAAAACCCTTAAAACGTAACCCCTTGACATTTGTGAACCATCCCTGTATCATTCCAAAGATGCAATGACCTTGGGCAAGACAGGAAGCCAGATAAAAGAATTAGCAAGAGGAAAAATCCTCTCCCCGCAATGGAAAATTTTCATCTCTTCAAGCAAGGCAGAGATGCTCAGCCGGACCTGCGTTGCCTGGAGACCAACAGCAGCTTCTTGCCAACAGGGAGGAGCTGAGCATCGGCAAATTCAACAGCTGATAAGTGGATGAACTGAATGAGAGGCGGCAAGGTTTTTCCACACGTCAGTGTAAAAACCTGACAGCTTTCAGATAATGGTTCTAGCCCATGCTCGCTAGATAAACAAGAATTATTGTGAATGTAAAATGTCAGCCTAAGAAAGCTTCAAACTGCGCTATATTTGGCTCTTACCCCCACATTTTGGGTACAACTAGAGCAGTAAATACCACACAAACGATAAAAAATTTAGCTGCACCTCAGTTTCTGCCCTTTCAAATCTTTGGACACGATATGTGAACTTTTGGGATATGTTCCTACCCATTAAACAAGTTCTGTGTTTAAGCAAGGGTGCAGAAACGTTAAGGAAACCAGTGCATTACATCAAAAAGGAAGAGCCTATAGCTGAGCTTAGCACCAAAACCACATCAAATCTTGTTTCACTTCAAAAACCAGCCTTTCCTACTCGAAGCACAGCTCCCCAGGAAGGCCAGCATCATGTATGTTAGAGAGGAGACACTTGTTTTACCTATTCTGGTCCTAGACCTGCTCTCTTAGTTCAGGCAGGCTGCAGGAACACTCCCGACCTCTAAAAGAAACGCCTTCGCTATCTCCCAGTTTCTAAAGACCATCAAATTAAGAATGACTGAAAAGAACTGACATTTGATACCAGTTACTCCAGAATTTCCCTAGATCTTATCTAATTCGATTCACTCAAGGTACTCAGACAGTGAAGAACTAGAGATTTCTGAAGAATGGTATTATTTAATTTATCCCTGTAGGTAAATTCCACAAGGATATTGTACGTCACTAGTGAAGTAGATCATTTCACCGCCAACCTGACAGCACACATTTCCCTGCCTCCAGTTAACCCAAAAGGGCAGACGTTTGTGTGTCACTGCTGATAGACTGAGACACCCTCAGTGCCTCAGGTTTGCACACTTCCCCTACCCTTCAAAAGAAAAAACATCCCCAAAATAGCCTCACACTCCCCAGCTGACTGGAGAACTAAAGCAGCACCAATCCCACTGATCTGCATGGAAGCCCAACCACTGACAGGCAGCAAAGAGGTTCTTCAGCATCTTTTCTCATCCTGGTTTTTCAAAACCTCATGACTGACAAATGTTACATCTTCCTTCAAAGCAACTGGTAGGGAAAGAATTTTTGAGAGTACAAAGCTCAGGATTCATATAACTGACCACTGTCACATTGCCCAGCTGCTTCCATACCACACCACACGGTTGTGACAGCTCTGATCTCCCTTTCCTCCAAAAGAAACAGCAACAAAAAGCTTCCACTGCTTCTATTACTGAAGTACCATTGACAAGATAGCAGGCTGTAACTTCAGAAAGGTATAAATATGAAAGAAAAGGCAGAAAAACAGTTTTGCAATTCAATGAATGTAAATTTATGAAAAGCTACATGGCCAAGTTTAATGTCAAGAATTTCTTGCAAACAAGTACATGTGAATGGCTGTAATCCTTCCCACAATCCTTAACCAGGACATGCTTCTGAACACTTAAGATTATTTTTAAGAAGAAATTTTCCTGGCAGTTAAATCACTGTCTTCTTTCTTATTTATTAAAGAAAAAAATGTAACAGCAATCTGGAAGATGCTACATCAGCAAAAGTAAACAAATTAATCATTCATTTTTAAAACACATATTTATGTGTGGATGCACGTAAACCCAGTTTCCATTCCATAATGTTACCAATAAGTCCTGGAAACACACAAAGTAATTTAACTTAAAGAAAATTTTACAAGTCAGTTTTGTCTTATATATGAGAAAAATTATGAGCAAAGAGGCCAATTATTGGCCAAAACAACCCTGACCTTGTTATCCCTAAGTGTCAGATCTGTTCTACTACCATTTCAGTGCTGCATGTTGAGTAAATGAACAAAAATACATCACCTCACTAAGAAGTTAAATCAACCGTTAATATTTCAGAACCAAATATTAAAGTAAAATTCTAATTACAGTACTTGAAATAAAATTGTTAGAACCCTTAGATGTTCACGAAAAGCACAGGGGCACTGGATGTATTTCCAGAACACCTGAGTATATTGGACACATAAGGCACTGTGTCAAAAAAAAGAAGGAAAAAAAATAAATAAAAAACAGCCTAGAAGTAGAGAGTAATTAAATGCCAGCAAGTATCAGGAAAGATATCAGCGTTAAACATGCGTACTTTTCACAGTGAAATTAAGGCCAAGGGCATATCAGGGTGTAACTACCAAGAAGTTGTTATTCTATCAACAACGATAACATTTATTTTTTTTAAGCTGGATGCCTATTTCCAAAGCCTCAACGGTTAAATGTTTTTATTTAAACCGTCTGCAGCTCCCAAGCCACGTTAATAAGATATTACAAAACCTTGATCTTCAAACCAGTTCTTAACAAGGCATCACTCAGAACATCCAGTTTACAAAGAAAAAGGGTACTCTTGAGCATCACATCCACTTATGCAACACATCCCGCAGCACTCGTTTTTCATTTACAACTATCACCGAGTGTACCAAGCAGCCGCCAGAGCAGCAGCACAGCCATCACCCCGGCAAAACGGACAGACACCGTCTGACGATTCACAGAGCTGCTGAGTGACAGCGTGAGGCGACCGCCGGCCGCGGGGCGAGCAGCCACAGACACCTGCGGCCCCCCCGCGCCGAGCCGGGCCAGCGCGGGCGGCGGCCCCGCACCGCAAACCCCGCGGCGAGCGGACGGGGATGCTCCGCGAACGCTGTCAGCGCTGCCCCCACCCCGGCCATCCTCGCATCCGCGGGGTGACACCAGGCCAGGGCCCCCCTCCCTGCCCGCTGAGCCCGGCAATGCCCCGAGGCCGCCCCCGAACATCCCCTAGGGGCACTCGCCCATCCCCACCTCGCCGGGCCAGGCATCGATGTGCGGGCGGGCGGGGCGGCAGCTGCCCCCCCAACGGCGACCGCCCCGGGGGCAGGAGCGGCGGCGGGGGAGCGGGGCGCGCCCGTTACCTGGTGCTGGGCCGGCGCCG
>VZTB01008505.1:318388-339159 GCA_013397245.1 Thryothorus ludovicianus | reverse complement strand
AGGCTGGCAGGCAAAGCAGGCAGGCAAGGCAGGCGGGCAGGCCGAGCAGGCAGGTAGGGCAGGCAGGCCAGGCAGTCGGGCAGGCAGGGCCACCTCAGCATTCCCCGCATCCCGGCCTGGCCGCAAGCTCTTCCCGCGGGCTCCAGTGACCCCTCCGGGTGTCCCGGTCGGCAAACACCGGGCACAGCCACCGGGCGGGCGGCGCTGGGCAGCCGGCCGTAGCCCCGAGCCACCACCCAGGCACGCACAGGTGGGGCCCGTTCCATTCACCTCCCTGGCCTGTGGATTCCACCTCCGCAGGCCACAGCAGCCATGGACAAGGCTCTCCGTAACCTCCCCTCAGTGCCTGCTTGAAAACCACCTGTCCCTTGGTGTGCGACACATGCCGTCAGTTGGGACGGGCCCAAGGCGTGGCTGCAGGGCTCCATCGCAGGTTGACCGCTGAGCAGGCAGAGCATCAGCATCAAGCATGCCCCTGAAGCAGAGGAGGCTCATAGCGCTGTGTGCCTGAGCTCACTGCACATCCTGTGCTTCTCTTTCTCTACACCAAAAATCTCAGGAAAACGCAGCCAAAAGTCCTGGGGGCTCTCCCCACTCAGCTGTACCCTGGATGACTTTTTCGGGCCAGTGCCCGATGTTCAAAATGCAATCACAGTCGTCAAAGTTTGAATGCAAAGCCATGAACTGCGGGTAACAACAGAGCCACCACCATCATTGTAAGGAAAAAAAGAATAATGAGATAATTGCAGTTTAAATTACTAAGCAACAGTCTCTCTGACAATGAACTTAGTAACGCTCTGCCATCTATTTAGTCACACTAATGAGACAGAACAACTCCACTTAGATATAAATTACTCTGCATTTTATTTAAATAAAGGTCAGGGAGCTAAAAGCCACACAAGCCACCACACTTCTGCTGTGCAACACACCCAGCAACAGGCATCCTTTTTTTCTAGAAGGGACCCAGATTTTCTGGCTCTGAGCTGCCACAGCAGGGCTGCATAGGGCATCTTGCTCAAACCTCCCACTTCTGCTTCCCAACTGCCTGCCTGTGTGTGGGCCTCGGGTTTCTCTGGCTCAGGAAAAGCTCCTTGGTTTGGAGAGGTGAGCATTGGTTCACCAAAGAGGTTTAGAGGGCAAGAGATCTCTGGTTTCTAATTGTTCTAAAGTAAAAGCATGACAAGAGTCTTGTGTAAGAGACAATTATACCCCTTGGTTCTCAATGCATAAAATATGCCTCTTGTCCATCAAGGCTGACAGTCTGAGCCAACTAGGCCTGCTTGGGGAGTGCTCGCATTTACCCAGTTGGTGTCATCATGATTACCTTAATATAAAAATCTGGTTTTGTGTGTGTCTCACCACTGATGACTTGCCTTGGATATTTAAAAATTTTGTTTCAAATCTATGTCTCTTTGGGCTGAAGCTGGTCTTGAGAGGGCAAGTCTGTAATTTGCTGAAGAAATCTGACTGGAGGTTATTGACACATGCTACTGGTTTTAATCTGTGTTTGCAAGTCCAGAGCTAGCCTAGGGCTCACATCTGATTTATGTTCACTTGCCACAGGGAGAGGGGATCTGAGGTGACCACGGGACCCTTCCCCAGTGGGTGGATGCATGATCCCTCCAGAGGCTGGGAATGCTCCCACATGCTCACAGCAGCAATAGATTTCCTCCAGCCTCGCTCCCCGCTGCATTTCTTTGCGTTCCTCTTAATTAGCGGGGGAGTAATTCCAGGCTATTTGAGTTACTTGGCATCTACCTCCTCCACGATCAGCTTCCTTGATACAGTTCATGCCTGTAATAAGATGTCAGCATCAAGTTTAGCTTGGCAAGCCTTTCATTCCCGCACTCCTCTTGCCTGCATACATCCTAGAGTCACTTCCTAAACTTCCAGCCCCTCATCTCACCAGGTCCAGGATGAACCTCCAGCTAGCTGTTCTCCCAGACACACAAGGAAGGCTGATCCTTTGGCTGCGTGGCAGTCCAGGTGACCTCGCAGCACTTGAGAGCATTTTCCCCCCGAGCAAAGGCCTGAGGCCAACATAAGGAGCTTTAGCTGCAGGAGTCACTGCAACAGCAACACAACTCAACCCCCCTCCTCCTCCCAAGGCAAAGCAGATGCATTTAAGCCAGTGAGGATCTGCTCATGCAGGCAGTTTCTCCCACTGCCTAAAGCATTCACAGAACAAAGAGGCAGCAAATGTTCCGATTCCACAAACACCTTCCTCTCCCTTGGTACACTGTGTATATATACACATATGTACAATTAAGTGCCAGACTGACAGTTTAAAAGAACAAGCACTTCCTGTTATTTACCAGACTGGTACAATACAGGAAGCAGCAGAGTAAGCTTCTCCCTCTTGGGCTGTCAAATTCACAATCCAGGGGACACACCTTCAGGCATAAAGTTAATGCATTTTCATTTTTTCATCTCCTTTGCTAAGGATCTAAGAACTGAACCTTTTACAGGGACCAGTGGACTGTTATAAATTTCCCTAATTCAGTATTATTGTCACTATCTGAGGGTTGCAAAATTCCATTTATATGAAAACTGAGACCCTGAATCATATAATTAGAAACCTCCCAAAGTTCAACCACTTCTCACCAACCCAGTTTCAAACCAAGACAATATTTTAACTGCATATTCCTCACCAACAATCTTAATCCCATGCTTTGTCTGGGTCGTGTAGTCTGTGCCATTTTTACGTGCCTGTGGTAGCTCAAATTAATGCACATGGTTCTAGTTATTATTTACTTGCAAAACATTTCATCACAGGATGTGACTGATTCAGGACTGAAAAAGTCAGGCCACTAAAGGAGGACAGCGCTTAATGAAGTAGCAGAGAAACATCATACTTTAAAGATGTCTTGCACAGAAATAGATTCCATGCTCTATCCTCAGTCCTCCAAGATCAAAAATAGTAATTATGAGAATGGAGCTAGGAGAAGGAGGATAGGAATGGGTTGGGTCCTTTGGGCATGGGGCAGCAGCGAAGCCAGCAAAGCCCCAGACGTTCAGCCATCCTCTGGGCAACCCTGTCCCTTGCCAAGCACTCTCTGTTATTCCTGAGCTGTTACATATTGATGGATGGGTCACACAAGAAAAACACAACTGGACTTTGTTTACTGGATAGAAGCACAGCTCTGCAATTTCTCAAGAGCTACAGGGATGGAGAGCTCACAGCTGCTGCTCCACCAGGCAAGGTGTGAGGGACTGCAGGTGAAGGATCAGTGCTTTCTTGAAAAAGGCTACGATAATGGAAAAGGTTTTCTCCACTCAAGTTCCTTTCAGCTGATCTGACCAGACCCAGGAATAACAGGCAAAAAACCATCTGTAATTTATGGTTTAAGGTTTAATTTTTTGGCTGTGCTTCAGACAAGCAGGGAGCACCTGTGTTAGTAATGGGGCCAGCAGCAGTGCCCAGCAGTGCCCTGCTGGGAAGAGACTGAGTGTCACAGCCCAGATGCCTGTGTTTGTTGGCTTTCTGAAGGAGTCTGAACCGGCTGTTTGTGCCCACATCCTGCTGCAGCCTGCTCTGCTGCCTGGGGAAGAGGAAGGAGTGCAATCAGAAAAGAGGGCAGCAACAAGGAGCCAGTGACACATGCAAACCACTACCTGGCCCAACACAGGACATCTTCAGCCTCTTCAAGGACTCTTGACAGACCCACTTTGGCCTGACAAAGGAGTGCAGACTATTTAGGGCAGGGGTAAGCTAGTTCAGATATAAACATCAATCAAAATAACCTTGTCCTTCAGCTGCTTTAAACCTGCCACTCCTTGCCTTTGAATGCCATTTTCACTTCTGTGACCACTTTACACAGCCTGGGTTTGCCCAGAGATACACCACAAATCCTGCTCCCACTTTGTGGGATCAGGGCTGGTCTCAGCAGACCCTTTGGGAGGTGTCCACAGGCAAGAGAAGGTTGAAAGCTTTGCCTCAGCAGCTGCAAACATCCCTCATTGAGTCCCTCAGGTAAAGAACTGGTTAAAACTTCTCTCAGACTTAATGCTTGCAAGATTTTACACCAGTAAGTCAAATGAAAGAAATAAAAGCTGGCAGAAATAGCAATTGAGAGGAGACTGTCTATATTTCACACATCACAGGGCACCTTTTGTGCAGGAAGGAAGGGCTTCTGATGCGTCACTCACAACAATCCGCCTTGCTGCAGATGGGCCAGGTGTTGTCTGCAACACCTCCTTTCTCACAGAAACCAAGTGTGTCTGCAGCTTTTGACAGCACAGACTCGCCAGCAGCTCTGTCCCCTGCCTGCCAAGCCTGCAGAAATCAAATAACCACAGACTCAAGCTGCAGATGCTCCAGCACTAATGCTTCACTGCAGGAAGCAAAGCCTCCCTCCTTTTCCCTTTCTTGCATTTTATCTCACGTGGAGGAGCTTGGATGTGGGTTTCCTCTTGTTCCTTTCCCTTGCCCACTCCTCCTGTTGCTTTACCCCTGAGCAGTCGTGCATGTTACTGCAGCCATCAAGGAGGAAATGATGCTGTTGAAGTCAGAACATAACCCCATGTACCTTTTAGCTTTGCAGATAAGTATTTTCCTCCCACCCTGAAGGGGAAAACTTTGCCAGGATGTCCTTAACAAGGAGGTCTAGCTCTTATGAAAATAAATCTAAATCTCTTTAGTCATGCAAGAGCAAAATTCTTCCCTTCAAAGGAGTTGTTCCCCCCTGAAGAGCTGATGGTGCTGAAGGCAGAGCCCACAGTACTGCAGGGCAGGCTGGCAGTGGCTGTGAGCTCCAGGACTGTGAGTCCCCTTGGGGCCATGGCCATGGAGGAAAGCTCAGCCTCATGTGATGGGCACCATGGCACGATGGGCTGAACTACAGCAGATTCCACAGTTAGTTCATGGGGACTTCCCAAGCAGATTGCTTCACTCAATAGCAGACCAGTCCCAAAAAAATGCTGTGACATGTGTGTTCATGGCTGTGACCTGCACCCTCCTGTCCCTTGCTGAAGGCTCTCAGTCCTTCCCTACCACCCAGCTATGGTTTTCCCCACCAGCTCTCCATGGATAAGAATACAAACCAGAAGACCCACATAAGAGTTGGGGAGGATGGGGACGAGCAGAGCTGTCTCCCAGCTGGGATGAACATGCTCCATCAGGTCTCAGGACCCAGGGAGCTGGCAGCAGCAAGTGCTCCTGGCCCATCGCCCCTGCAGCAGCAGCACCCTAGGCAATGCCAAGTGGATAGACTGAATCAGCACTGATTGGAAATGTAATTTCTTGTGAATTCAGCCCTCCCATCTATCCCTTCCCTGCAGTTTCTCATGCTGCTTCAGGAACTCTTTCTCAGGCTATTTTTAGTACTTGGTTACATCACTGCCAGTGTCTGCTGCTTTGAAACAGGCAGCGGCTGCAAACGTTCAGCCATCAGCAACTGTGAGCTGTGAGGCTGTAAGGGTGGGAGTTTATCACTCAGACAAGCAGGCTGCACCAGCCAGCTGCTGGATGGAGCCTCTCAGTCGTGTCCAGCAGGAAGGAGGAACACCCTGCCACAAGAGCTCCTGCTTCCCTCGGGACCGGGGATGCTTTCTGACAGCACTGCCATTGCCCAGCTGTGCAATACCAAGCAAGTTAATTAATCCTCTGTGCTTCTCCTCTTTCCAAAGAGAGCGTTTATGCTGACCTACTTCTTATAGAGAAATTTGCAAAGAGTTTCAATGCCCATGATGAGCAAGTGGCACCAAAACCACTAATTATGCCAGCTGTTCACAGAATCCAGACCACTGCCAAGCCAAAACAAGAACATCATGGCTCTGGAGTAAGTACAAGAGAGCTGCTGCGGCAGGGAAGTCATGATTTCCAGCCTGGCAACTGGCTCCTGCTTTTGGGCAAGAGCAGTTCACGTGCTGACCAGCCACGTGGAAGGGTGGCTCAGCTTGTAAGGTGACACAAGCAGCTGTGTGGCAAAGAGGAAGCTTCACCTGGCACCTCTTTGCAAAGAGGACATGGAGGTCCCTGCAGCCTCTGGGTGGACAGCTGTGGGCAGCTTGCCCAGGGCAAGTGTTACAGGCCTGGAGCAGCAAGGAGGGGTAGGGGATCTCCATCGAGCCCTCAGCATGCCAGAGAGGCTGCAAATGCTTGGCATGCCTTCCCAGGCATGCTGACACTGTCACTATGTGTACCAGCACCTCTGGGGCCCTGCAGGGGCTGCCTGAGCCACAACCTCTCTCCCCCCCACCTCTCCATCTCAGAACTTCCCTGGTAGCCAGCTAAAGAAATCTGTGCCAGAGCCATTAGCAGAAATTAAGAAATAAGGAGATCCAAGCTCGCAGCACCCTTACTCAGGGGCATCCCTAAAGTCACCCTCTGCCCTCCCCCTGCATCCCAGCCAGCTAAAATCCCTCTCCCAGAAGCATCTGGCCAGAACAAGGGCTGGAGCTCTTAAGGAGAAAATTCTGAGTTAAATTCCTTCCTCCCGAGTCATTCGCAGAAGGGAACAGCATGTTCTCCCAGAACAGAAATGAAATCTTGCTGGCCTCCTGCTGCTCTCCAGCTGCCTGTCACCACGGGCCTAAGGCTCTCCCAGTGAGGCAGCAGGAGGGGTTGGGCAATGGAGAAGGACTGGAGAGTATATCATGGGGTCCCTGCCTGGGGAAGGGCTGGCAGGGGGTGCATTGTTAGCGGCATGGGGCAAACTCCTCACCAGAAAAGCTCAGCATCTGCCAAAGGGGAGAGGCTGTAGAAGGACATCAGAGAATTGCAAGGATCCTCTCCATCTCCCAAAGGAAAAGGAGTAACAGCAGATTACAGATTATGTGTTAGCCCAACATAAAGCAATTATCACAAATTTATAGAATAATAGAATATCCCTGAGAAAGGGACTCACAAGGATCATTGAGTCCAGCTCCTGATCCTGCACAGGACGACTTTAGAAAGTCACACCATGTACCAGAGGGCATTGGGCACTTTGTGATCTCTGGCAGCTTTGGTGCCATTACCACTTCCCTGGGGAGCCTGTTCCAGTGCCCAACCACCCTCTGGGTGAAGAACCTTTTCCTAATATCCAGTCTAAACCTCACCTGACACAGTTCCATGCCATTCCCTTGGGTTCTGTCACTGGTTATCATGAGAACAGATCAGTGCCTGCCCCTCTGCTTCCCCTCGAGAAGAAGCTGTAGATCATGGTGAGGTCCCCTCAGTCTACTCTTCAGTTATTAATGAGGGCTCAGTAATCAAATCCAAAATTAAGCAGAAGAACTGAAGCCTCATCCAGTGCAAAACCACAGCTATATGAAAGCTGTGAGCCCCATCCCAATTCATACCGAGTTCCTCTGTAGGAATACTGAAACAGTTAAAGCAGCCCAAGGAAGCTGTTAGTTCTGAATTTACATTGAGCTGCTTAAAAAGTAAACACGGCGTAAGGGCGTGCAGGCTTGCCAGCAGCTGTCACTGACCTCAAAATCAAAGATGCTGTGGGCTGATCCAAACTAGGGCAGGCTTCGTAAGCTGAGTGAGTGCAGCAGCCGTGCTGGAGATGGGAGGAATGTGAGCTGTGTCTGGCATGGAGCAGGGCAGCCACCCCCCTTCCTAGGCCAATCTGTCAGATGGGTCATGGAGATGATGAAGTTTTCTGAAAAAAAATATTCCTGATGATTTTCTCTGTCTCTCATCTCAGAGATGAGGCAAATGCTGCCCTGATCTGGGCAATCTGTGCAGGGATTATTAAACCAAACAGTATTTGGGCCAAGGTTAATGAAAGAGCCTGCAAAATCCTCCTGGCTGCTGTGTTTTGGTTCCCTCATTGCAAGCAGCTTGGCTGTGTGCCAGTGGGGAGGCACAGGGCCGGTGGCATGCACACGTGCCGGGAGCCACAGGGAGCTGAAGGGGCTGGCACTGGCTTTCCAGTCCTTGGGAAGCTGACAGGAGGCTCACTTCATGCTTGCCTGTGAAGCCTGTGACACACCTCTGCAGACTGGCAGGGGTTGTTGTCACCTGTTACCACTTTTACCCCACAGGGACACACTTTGGGTGGCTCAGCCAGGGCTCCATCCTTCTTGGAGCAGCTCCAGTCCTATTTGCCCTATCCCCAGGCTTTTGGAGCACAGCTTGTGCCACCCTGCCATGGCTGGTGCCACAGAAGCAATCCACAGCCAGTCAACATCACAGAGCACCTGTGTCATGTGCAGGTACCCATCCAGGAGAGTTTTCCTTAACCCTCTGCAGAGTCCCAAATTCTGCATCTCAAAGCAGCCTCACTCTTGTGAGCTCACCTGGAAAAGATGGGAAAACATCCTCAGGCTCTTTTGCCCCTCTTTTTAGGTGAACAGAGAAGTTCTTCAAAGTGCGAATTTGTGGTTCTTCATTTTCCTGCCTTTCTTATCACTGAGGGCTTTGGAAAGGGTGAGGTGGGGACATCGCAGCATGAGCTTACACACCTCTTCTCTGACAGACCTCTTATCACTGGAGCAGTTTCCAGCACCTCAGTTAAAACCCGTAAGTCTGTGACCATCAATGCAAAGCAAAACTGGGAACAATGGCACAGCAGTCATAAGGGCAAACAGATTTTCTGCTTCTACCAGCTTGAGGCTGCCCAGATCCTGCTGCCTAAATCTGCTGGGAAACCCAGGCTCTCAGTCCCAGCCTCTTCCCCAGGGCTCTCACCAGGGCACTTCCCTTCCAGTGCCAGCACCGCAATAAATACTGGTTGTTCCCATCAAATTTCTCTCACACCAGCTAGTGATGTCAGCCCTGTTGGCAAGTGATCAATTCCCTATTCACTGAGTCATGCAAAATCATCAAAAATATCCTCAGATCCATAGAGACAGGCTCCTCAAAGTTCCATAGGAGGTTTGAGGCAGACCTTCAGTGGTGGCCCATGGCCATTCTTCATATATCAGCCACCTGCCCTCATCCTGCATGGCAGGTCCATGAGGAGCTACTGCAGTTGAGATAAGCAGAGCCCATACCCCATCTTTTGTCTCTTCAACAAAGCACAATTATATGATTACTTAAGAGCAAGGGTAATTAACCACCCAAATGGTGACCAAGGAATGCAAGAGTCACAATAGCCCCTGGTACAGAACACATCCACTTAATGGAGATCATTGTTCTTCCTGGCCTTAAAAACCTGGCAGCACATCCCAGAACTTTCACCCACTGTGACTGGTAATAAAAGTCCACAGGGAACTGGTATTCCTCTAGAACAGCACTGGGAAAGAAGACTAGCTGATCCATGCTCTCCATGGCAAGATCAGAGCAGGGCAAAGCCACCAGCTTGCCAACATTTCTGTTCAACATAGGAACTGGTGCTCAAGGTTTCCCAACCCGGAAGATCACTCTGCTAATTTGAATGCCATTAACGTCATCTGCAATTTAACCCCGCCTGCATGCAGCTGAAAGTAATTTCTCAGTAAAAAGCTGACTTCACTGCGCCTCAGGCTGGGAGCTGCACCACCAGCCCCTAAACTCTGCAGAGACTGCTACCAAGCAGACATCCCTGGCACCACAGTGCTCACTGTCAAAGTCAGCTCAATCCCTGCCATCATTTCCAATGGCCTTAACTTCCCAAGTGTGGATTTGTGTGGAGGACCAGGAGGCCAAAGGCCCCATGGCCTCTGCTGACTTTGCTATCCTGTCAGATCTGTGGGCTTTGCTCATCCTGCTTCCCACCTCGCAGCCATGCTGAGGATATTTATGTCACTGGGCCACGCTTGTGAGATGCTGGTGGTGTCATTGAGCTGCATTTGGCGGACACAGCAGCCACCTGTGTTTACCCATTCCTGTCTCGTGCTGGCACATACATGATTACAGCTTTCAGTTTGAGCCACCCATCTATTTATATCAAACGCCTTTCAGCAATGTGCTGATGCTTCCTGGGAGTGTTGCTGTGCCAGGCCAGTCAGCCTGGCACCTCCTCGTCAGAGATGGCTGCAGGGTGACTCGGTACACCTACACAGCAAAAAAAGCTCCTATGATGGTCTTCCTGCCATCCATGATACACTTACAAGGCTCTGAAGTCACGGTCGGGAAATGTGCTGGATTCTGCTAACAGGCAATTGAAGCACGGGACACCAAGTGACTGCATTGTCTCTGTCCACCAGGACAGGGATTGGCCGTGCTGCTGTGGAGCAAGGTCACAGCCTGAACGAGGGCACAGTTCTGCTCTGCAGCTCCAGGACAGTGGGAGCCAGGTAGTGGGGCCCGGCTCATAGCAGCGGGATTTTGGGGTCACCGCTTGGAGGACAGAAGAGATGTAAGTGAGCAGCAGAAAGGGATGCTGTGATGAGATTTGGTTAGAGGCACCCTCAGAGCTACTGCCATCAAAAATAAAAGGAAGAGACAGGACCAGACAAGCTCACCCACCCACTCCCATACCTAGAGCCATAACGAAATGTTACACAACCATGCTGGGAGGCTCTCTGCTGACGTCACACCTGGGCAAGAAATGGTGAGAGCTGGGCACAAGTAATCAGGAGCAAACCCTATTTATAGCACCATATAACAAGCTACATCTGAGAGAGAAGATGAAAGGGAAGATGAGTCAACAGGGTAAACAGGAATGAACTTTCCTCCTAGCGGGGCAGTCAGTTCATGTAATGAGAGACATTACTGGGAGAGCTCTCCCCAGCAGCATTATTTCCAGTGGATAAAGGCTGACGGCCACATCCTGCTCAGGACACATCCAACTCCCACAGAAGCAGCCCTCGTTGCACCCCTGGGGAGAGAGGCAGGGGCTGGGAAGACCCAGCTAATCAGTTATGGCTCTTTGGGTTCATCCTGCTCATCATCTCCTGACTTTCTCCTTTCTGGAGGTGGGGAGAAGCTGGGGGCTTCCACATCCCCTGACTAGCCCTGCCTTGTGCACCCATGCCATTTGCGATGTTCCTGTGGGGATTCTGTGTCCTCATCCAGCCATCAAGAGCTCACACAAGGAGAAGCGACATCCCAGGACCACCACATCTCAGGAGAGGAGATGTCTGCCCCCAATGCAGCATAACCAAGGTTAGCTCTAGAGAAAAGCAATTCTGAGCTTGGCTGGCAAACCAGCCATGTGCTCCAGTGAAGCAATGGTTAACCATTGACAGGGGTCTCCTTGAACACAGCCCTGGGGACCACCAAGTCCCCTCACCAGCTCAGCAAGCAGCCCCTGCCCAGCCCAGTCACTCACGCAGCCAGAGGCTCACACAATGCTATTTTTAGCCTCCTCACTCAGCCTTTCATTCTAAAGCCACCCATGAGAAACATTTCCATTTTATCATGAAAACAACTCTGCTGCAAAAATAAATTATGATGACATGAAAGTGCAAAAATAAAAGGGGAAAAGAAAGGTCTCCTTACGCCACCGAGCAAGGAGAGCAGAGGGGTGGCTCTGCTTCTTCCCAGCAGGACGGACGCAAAGCAACCTTGTGAAGCTCTTTCAGAACAAAATAACAGTGTAGCAAATGAGGAAAACATGTTAAAATGGGAGGAGAGCTGCAGGATGAATGGATACACTGGCAGTGGTGCAATGAGCCTTCATGGGGCAGATGGATCTCCTCCATCCAGGCTGGAGTGGCTATGCATGGATTTCACCAGGTTACATCCCAGGGTAAAGTCTGGCTGCACATCACCCCCACTCTGGGTCCCCAAGAGCTGATGAGCATCAACCTTGGCTCCTTGCACCTTTCCATGTCATGAGGAGGATGCTGTAGTTAATGCCAGAACTTTTGCTAACCTATGGCATTGGGAATGCAATGTCTGGGGCTGTAAAAACAGCTGTAGGCGTGCTGGGATCAGGGAGGGGTTGCAGCCAGCGCTGCCATCCTGCTGCTGTGCCAGCTAACTGCATGTGCCACCTCCCTCACCTGGCAAAAATGGGAACACTCCAAGCATGGGCTGATACTGGGGTCACCCCAACCTCTGTACAATCCTCCGTGCCTTGAACTGGAATGCTGGAGGATGTCCTGGAGACCCTCTGTGTTCTTTCCCCATCCTTGACACCCCAAGGAGCAGCTGTACTGTGCCAGTCCCAGGCCCCAATGCCTGCCCATGCCAAGCACAGGGCAGGCAGCAGAGATGCTCTTCTGCCCTCACAGCAGCCAGAGGCAGCACAGCCCTTAAATGAGGGCAAGGGATGAGCCAAGAGCCTGACCTCCATTTGACACCACACTGGGTGAAACCCAAACCTCAACCCACAGTGTCCATTACCTAATTAATGGGTTATAATATGCCTGAGGAAATAAACCTTTCCCAGCCCAGTGACAAGGGCTCTTGCAGGGGAAAGGAGGCAACTGCCCAAGCCCCCACACCAGTATTCTCGTGTATACACAGCTGGGCAGGAGGAAGTTCTGGGTTCAGCCGTGCGGGTTTCAGCAATTCAAAGCCTTCAGCCCTCCACAGAAACTGCAGGGGAAGAAATCCCTAGAGGAGCAAGGCCCACTGCCTGAGCCCCCACGACATACACAACCACCCTCACAGCACCCAGGACACAGCAGGGAGGGGGAACAGACAAAACTGGCTGTCAACTGCCAATGTTCTGGGGAGAAACCACAGAGAAGTCACCTCCCTGGGCTGGTGACGCACAGAGCAAAACCCAAACTCTCTGTCCCAGCACACTCACAACTCCTCCCGGCATGGGGTCCTGCACGTCCTGAGCTAAGCAGGCTAAGCAGGGACCATTTAATTGTGTTTTATGAGACATCCCACTGTGCTGATGCAGAGGGAGGCAACAGTGTCCTACACAGGCTCGTGATCCCAACAGATGTGACATCACCTCCCTGCTGTGCAGCTCAGTGGGATGTGCTTGCTTCTCTCAGGATAACTTGAGTCAAACATGTAATGATTTTCCAGGAAAAATCCCTGCAGTGCTCCCCCTCCACAGCCATCTGATGCTGGAGTCAGCCAATGGCTTTTCACAGGAACTCACCTGCTCCAGAGTGCTCTGTCCTGGGCAGCCAGGTAGGGCTGAGTCACTTATTTTTTGGAAAATGTTGCAAATTTATCTGAATGGCAAGGCAATGCCGAATTACCCTGGCTCACTCCTTCCCCCAGCCCCACCTCTATGCATCAAGTCTGGCACCCGTCATCTTTCTGCTCCTGTTAGCAATTAACTGTACTGAGTGGAAGGTCATTCCTCAGTCGAGTTTCTCAAAGAAATACCCTTGGGGAAAATGCCCAGGTGTCATATTACTAACAATGACATCAGCCTATATTCAGCCCAGAGGAGTAGGCTAGGGTGACACAGGCATGGGCAGCCATCAGAGCAGTGTTTGTGGTTCAGCCTTGAGAAATGTCTGTGCTGAGACTGGTGAGGTACTGCTGCAGCTTGGTACGTCTGCACAGCTCTCCTGGAGCCCTCTGCTTCAGGACTGTGCCAAAGAGAAAGGGAGAAACTGCCTTGGTTTCACTCTCCTTGCATTAAACAGACTTGCTATCTGGTTATTTTAAGAAGCTGGCATGGCCAGATGTACTTGTGCTTTCTTTGAAGTACTGACCTGTGCCAGCCACCCCCAGAGCCATCCAGCCCTGTCATTAGCAGAGGTGCAGATCTGGGGGTTGTGGGTAGCTCTGTTTGCTTTGGTTGTTGTACAAGCAGTTATTCCTTGATATTTGCTCCTGCAGCTCCAGCTGGATGCTTATGAGGGTGCAGCTCAACCAGCTACCCCTGAGGTTCTGACCTCCCCAGTGCAACAACATCCCTCCTTGCTCCAGTCTCAGATAATTTCAGACTATAGTGGCTAAAAATACAGACAATAATAATAAGCAATTAATCCCTTTCTGAGAGGTGGGACATTTCCCACTCTGCAGAAAACAGGTGAGGACATGAAGCTAAACCAAGGCAGCACATTGCTGCTGGTAAACAAAGGGCTGAAGTTCACCCCTTCCCAAGACACAGCCTCTGTAGCCCAAAACTCTTTCACCAGATGGTCTCTACACAGCCAAGGCTGAGCTCCACCATTAACTCAGAAACAATTTCTAGTGCTTGATGACATAGGGCTCCTGTGGCCCTTGGTGCTGGTACCCCGGTGTCACACCATGCAGTTATTTCATCCTGCTGACCACTGTGTTATTAAGTGCTGACCCCAGAGGCAAGATTTGAGTTGCTTTTGACCACAGGAAAGCTGCAATGGGGCTGGAGCTGAGCAAGATCGAGCACCGTAGCTCTTGGAGAATGTCCCAGCAGCCACACAGAAGCAGCCCCAGAAAGCCTGCTGGCTGGTTCCCCTCCCTGTCCTGCCCCAGCAGGCTCGGTTGGGTCCCATCCTCTTCAACACACCTCAGGGGCTTCTGACAGTGTCTTGCAGCACTGGGGAGCCCCCCAGCTCCTGGCAGAGTTGACATTGGGGGCATTTCCCAGGTCGCCCTCAGAGTACATAGAAACTTGCCAGAGGAGGTTTGCAGCCCAGGACAGCCCGTGCTGTTCTCACAGCACGCACGGATATCGCACCCTCCTCCCTGCCCAAACACATCGCCGCGCTCATTAAAGCGGCTGGGTTTCGTATCCGGCTCCCTGTGGTCACAGCTCCGTGGGCGGGTGCCAGTGGCACGGTGACACGCCGGAGGCCTTTCACTAGCCTTGTGGTGACCTCAGCATCAATCGGAGGTGACACTTTGTGCCACCTCACCTGGCAGCCCGGGGAGCTGGAGCCGCCTCCGCTGCCTGCTCTGCACCGCGCATTGCCCAGCTCAGGGCTCCCCTGCCTGCCCGGGGACACAGAGCACCTGCAGCAGAAACACAACTGTAGGGGATGTCCTGCAGCGGCAGCACCCGGACCCCTTCCCACAGCATGTCTGCTGCCAGGCCAGGGGCATCACCACGATCAGTCCTCCTGCAGCCTTTGCAGGGTGTGCCGACCCCCAGGTTACCGCTGCCGAGGGAGGTGACACGTTTCCAGTGCCAACATCCATGCTGGGGACAACAGCAGCCGTTTAGGGTATCACGAGAGTGCTGGGAGGTGACACCTCCCTTCCGCCCGTTCTGGCCACACACATCAGTTTTGGGGGGTGTGTGTCTCTCCCCACATGGCCCGTTTGGGTCCCAAGCTGCAGTCCCGAAGACACAAACCCCCTGTACCGCCCACAAGCAGATCCCCTCCCTGCGAGCCCCCAGCCCTGCCCAGGGTGCAGGTTGGACCTGGCTGCTGGCGCAGAGCTCAGCACAGAGTGAATTATCCTTTATTGCACAACGTTGGAGCGCAGCGGGTTTCCTCCCTCCTGCTGCCCTGGATTTCACCCCTCCCTCCCAGGCCTGCCCCAGCTCCTCCAGCTCCAGTCCCAGCTCACTGGTGTCCCTGGCTCTATTTTAGCACACGAGACCAGTTGTTTCCCTGACAGACGTTCGTGTTTTCCTTTAACTCCCTTTCAGCTTCCCAAATTAGCACGGACAGGCTCCTGCAGTGTTTGCCTTGGAAGAAGATGCCTTGCCACAAATTATTTTTGACTCAAGTAAACAAAACCTCTCCTTTCTTTTTTAACCCCCGTCCTCTTTGATGCTGGTAGTTAATTTCAGTGCTCAGAGAGAAGCACAAGGGCACTGGCCAGGGCCCAGCATGAGGCACTGGGGACACCCTGGGCTCCCTGCCCCGCTTGCAGGGTGTGCCGAGCAAAGGCCCAGCCCTTCTGCAAAGGGCTGCTTGTGACCCCGAGCCCCAAAACAGCCCCAAGCTGTAGTATCACTCCAAAAGCAGCACCTACACCTCTGGTTTCCAAACCTACTGGCCAGTGGCACAGCAGTTGGTGCTGTACCAGCCTGCTCTGTCCCTCAACGCTGCTGCTGCATGTGCCTGCTGGTGCCAGGACAAGGGCCTGGCTCCCCACTGGCACACTGCAGATCACTGCATCATTTCCCTCACCCAGCATGCCACCACAGGCATTTCCCAGTCTCCAGCTGGGGAGAGAGTCAGGTGGGCAGACGTGTGGCTGCCATTGCCAACAGGCATCACCCAGCCAGGCCAGAGGAAAGCACACCTTGGAGCTGGTGTGGAATGTGCCAGCTTGACATCACTGCCTGGTGACGTGTATGAGGACAGATGGCCAGGCTGTGAAGGGACAGCACCCATTCCTGCAGGTACATGCAGTTGCAAAAGAAGGGATTTGCCCCAGTTTGGCTGTTCCAATTGGCTAAACCAAGAGATTAACCAGTGTAACAATTTCTTCCTAACCTGGAGGCAACAGCACAGGTTCCTATTCCAAATATCCATTTAGTTGCTCACCCTTCTCACTGACCCGCCCAGCCCTACCACATTCCCCTCAGACAGTTTCTTTTGCTGCCTCCATCCCAAAAATCCTCTTCATCTGCAGCTGGGAGAAGGCATAACTCCCTGAGGATGGGGAAGGTTGGCACAGGAGAGCAGCAAATTCTGGGGTGAAAGTATTAAATTATAGGGTGCTGGGAGCCCACCCTTGGCTACCATGGAGCACTGTGGGGGCTGCAGGAAGCCCTGGATGGCACGGCAAGGCACAGCATGGCACAGCACATCAGTGTGGCTGAGACCATGGGCAGGAGGAGGACCCCCACAGCAACCCCTCCAGGCCAAGCCCTGAAGATTAATGGTGCCAGAGGATTTTTGGGTAACACGTTGGGCAAGACCCCATGTCAGAGAGGGCACATGGGGTAGTGTTTATCCAGCTATTTCTGACACCTGTTTTGCAATAGGACAGAGCCTCTGCACCCACTGGCATGCAGCTACTTTGGGGGCACAGCCCTTCTCAAGCACGGCCAGCGTGGTGGGGCCAAAGCAGAGCTTTGCAGCCTGGTGCAGAGACCCCAACTGGGGACAGTGCCCCCACCCTGCTCCACGCCCTGCAACCCACCTCAACATATGAATGGCTATTTATAGCTGGAACTGGTGTTTATTTGGATCAAGGGGAAGATAACAAGGTTATTTTTAGCTTTATCTCAGCTTGCAAAGGGAAATAGGCTTTGCTGGCTCAGACAGGTGCTGCCCAACCTGTAGAGGCACAGTCAGGCTCTGGAACAAGTGACCTCAGTGGCAGGGTTGGAAAAGGGACACACTCTGGATACAATGAGGGCACAGAGGACGCAGCAGAAGAGGCCTTGATTCACTGGCCTCCATCACCACCCTGCCTGCCACCTTCATTGAGGGAGCAGCAGCACAGGGACCCCACAGCTCCAGAATCTCAGGTCTCAAAAAACCAGAGCCCACCGTGTCTGTGCCCCTTCAAGCCCCTCCATCCCTCCTGACAGGGTGGGCAGTTTGCCAAAGGGATCCTGTCCCTCCCAGTATGGCTGTCCCCTCACTGGGACAGGATGCTGGCACTGCACATACCTCCGGGAAGGCTTCAAACCAAGGGCTCCAGCTTGGCAACATCCAACTGCCAGAACAGTTCCTTTAATTACAGAGTCCTGACACTGGGCTGAGAGGCATCTAAAAATAGTAAAAATACTAACTCACCCAGTAAGGCGGCTTTTAGCAGAGAGAGCCACCAGAAAAAAATAATGCAAAAGCAAGGGAGGCTTTTTCCATTGGGAAAGCTCATGGAGTCACCATTTGCTCCTCTAAAATGCTCCAGTGAAACCACAGCTTTGGAGGGGGGCAGACAGCTTCCCTATGGCTGCATATTCCCTTCACTTCAGCTCCCTGCATGGGCCCTGGGGGCAGAGGCCCCAGCAGGACAGGGTCTGGGAGAAGTGAGAGGATGCCACAGGTCAGGCCAGACTCACCCCACAGGGTGCCAGTGCCTGTAATGCCATAATGTCTTATATTTGCTTTTGGATTTTGTATTTCCTTTCTGATTATGCAGAGGTGATGATGTGCTGGGTTTGGCCACATCTAAGATGATTTCAGCAACAACTGCCTCAAGCAGTGACCTGTCTCATAGGCTGCCAGCCTTACAGCTGAGACAGGGTATAGCAGCGGGCAGTTGCAAATAAAGTTTCAAAAAGACGATTTCTGGGCAATTGTAACACCACGGTGCCAGTCAGCTCAGCCTGTGGCAACAGGATTGCTTTGCAAGAGCTTGGAGAGGTTTAATGGTCAAAATTTGGTCATGCTGGAAGCACACTGTCAGGGCTGCACAGGAATGGGTGTCCAGCACCAGGTCTTGGGTGTTGTCAGCTCTGGCATGGGATCTGGAATTACTTTGGGGCAAATTTCTGAAGGACATGGTGATCATTAAGGATAGGAGGTGGAGCAGAGCCTGGAAATGGGGAACCAGCTCCCACTGGTGACAAAGCTGGAAGAGTCACTCCAGCTGCAGAAATGGTCCCAGGAGACTGAGCCCCACCCCCAATGACTAAATCTTACACAAACTGCTTCTGATTTCCCCGAAAGAACTCTGAGAACCTCACTGCTGCTGGTATTTGGCAGGAGAAATGGAGGCCCCTCTTTTAACCACCCACTAACCTTTGTCACTGCACAAAGGGAAGGGAACAGGACACCAGCTCTTCTCAACACAGGGAGAGGTGTGAGCATGGTGGGACTGAGCTTTGACCACAAAAGGAACACCTCTGGCTGCAGAAGAACACCAGTGTCACGTCCCATCACTGCAGCCTGGGACTCAAGGCTCAAGATCCCAGGAGAGATCCTGGTTCTGGTTCAGTTTGTGATTTATGGCAGCTCTTATCAAGAAAACTTGCTGTGGGGAAGACACAGATAGGACTGTCCAAAGGTTTCTGCCACTCTTTCAGTCCCTCTCAGCACAACCATTGAGAGGCTGGCACTTTCCGGGGCTACTCTCACAAGGATTTGTCTCCCCTAGAATTTGTCCCTTCCAGAGCATTGTGATGTTCCCATCCCAGGAGCTGGCTGATGCCACTCCAGTAGTTTGCTCCCTTTCCTGGGAATCCTTCAGTTTCTTGAAGCAACGTGAATAACTCCAAGTGAACCCACTGGCACAGTCAATAACCTTCCTGTGTGTGGGGGTGACTCGCAACCCCAACACTGACACACAGAGTTTTAAATCCATGGTCCCCCCTGTGCAGCCCTGAGCAGGCTGGAGGGTGGTGCCTGGGCACACTGCCCATCAGCCCTTGGTGGCCTTTTGCACACCAGCCTCCCTCGGTCATCAGGGCAAGATATCAGGCTCCCTGCTTCCCTGCCTGGCACGGGATTGCACCCGGGAGATCTGGAACTGACTCCGAGCTGATCTTTGGCAGGCACCTTGCTCACTCAATTAAAGGCAAACCCAGAGAGGGCAGTGTCCCAGGGCTGTGGTGAAGTCAAGTGACAAGTGTTTGGTTTGTAGCATGCTCAGCACGAGGGCACAGTCACCTGGCTCCTGGGGACCCTAGAGATGACCTAAATAACAGCCTGAAAAAGCTTTCTGCAGGCAGCTACTCACTGCCTCATCTGATCCACCATTCCCAACCCAGCCATGGGCACCCCTGGGAGCTGCCCTTCACTGGTGGGCCACTGGCATGGTGGGAAGGACTGGAGGCAGAGAGGGGAGCATTCCTTCCCCATGGCACCCACCCAAGAGCAAGAGGAAAAAGGAGAGCACCTCACAGCCCCATCTGACAGCCCCTCTGTGCTGTCACACGTGGGTCACGCTCTACAGCTGGTGATGCCACCAGCTCTTGGTGCCCAGCACATGGAGATGGGGAGAAGGTTGTCCTATGCTCCACTGGTGACAAAGCACCCCAGCCCAGGCTCCTGCCAGCATTAGCAGCCTCTCCAGGAGTTGTTTTTCCAAATGCTGCCCATGCCCTGATACCCTCTGAAGTATGGACAGCATGTCAACGTACATCTTGGGTTTTGCAACTTTTCCCTGCTCTCCCCCTACACATCACAAACAGCTTCACCTCAGGAAGCTCTATGCCCACACCCTACATCCCTGTGCCTGCTCTGGGAATCACAAGCAGAAACACAGTGAAATCAGGGGTACACACAGAGAAAATGCCTGAAATCCAGTAAATATGTGTCTTGCTAGAGAGTTGCTGGTTAGAGCACAGTGCTGTGCCTTATTCCTGTCCCCAACTTCACTCCAGGACCAGCGAGGAAAGGGCCAGACTGGAAGTGGGGAGTAGGGAAGTGGCATTTAGTGCATTTCAGAGCAGAGAGGAGTTCACATCTCAGTCCTGTCAGGCCAAGAGCAAGCCATGAGCAGCCCCACAGGCAGGGCTCACATGAGCTCTACACAAGTGGGATGAGATCGACTGTCCCTTGCCTCCAGCACGAGGCCTGGAGCAGTGGTGTTGGTGCCCAAAGCCCAGGGCCCTGTGTGTAGGGGATGGATGAGTGGGCTCGTACCCTGGACTGAACTATTACATAAGAGCAGAAATGTGCAGGCTGCTAGGCAAATCTGTAAATAATGTTTGTGCCAGAATCCCAGCTCCAGAGCCAGTGGGACTGAGGGAGTCATGCTCAGGGGAAGCCAGGTCTGGGCAGGTGAGGGCAGCTGGGGTGGGCACAGGGAGCTCCTGGAGCAGGACACAGCACTTCAGGACAGGCTAGGCAAGGATCGTGCTCTCCCTCAGCCTGTACTATTTAAATTTGTTGTTTGTGAAAGCAAGTCCCAAAACAAGCAAATAAATATTAACTGAAAAAACAAAAGCCCTGACAAATCTCCCAAAAATTCTCTACGTGGGCTGTGCAGCAGTTGCACAACAGGAAGAAGCTGTTGATCCCATTTCTGCGTGCTGGCGCTGCACTGGCCTCCACCCAGAGCAGCCTGCTCAGGCTTCAAACACAGCTAAACCAAAATCAGGCTGAGACAGAGAATACTGCCAGGTCACCTGCGGACAGGTGTGTCACCCACTGACTCCAGGTCGGGAGCTGTTGGGCACTGCAGGGAAAATTGCAGGAGCACTTCTGACCACAGCTCTCTGTTTGCTCAGATAGGAACTGCTGGCAGGGGAGTAGATGGAGAG
>VZTB01008505.1:225740-318174 GCA_013397245.1 Thryothorus ludovicianus | reverse complement strand
AGAGGGGAGAGGGAGGAGAGGGGAGAGGGAGAGGGGAATTGCTGCATGGGCTCTCCTGAGCCATGTGGGATGGGAGGTCTGACATCATTTCTCCAGGGACAGAGGGGGTAGATACATCACTCCCACCTCCTCCAGTCCCCCTGGAATGGGATGCATGAACTGACACTACTCCCAGCAGTGGTGGCCTGGCCCAGCACCACCTGGCTTTCTTCTTTCACATCCCTCACATCATCTCCCTCTGAGCCAGAACCCAAGACCAACATTTGTGAGCAGGTGACAGCACCCCCAGGAGCACAGAGGAGTTTGCTTGCAGTACAAATTGAGGCGCTTGCAAAACAGGTTAATTATTGAACTCCTTGTAGGGGTGACTTGCCCTTAAACTTCAAAGTCTGGTCGTCTTATGGAAGGAGAGAATTTGACCCCAAGAGCACCCAGTTCCAAGCATGAGACAGGAATGCTGGGCTTTGCCCTTGGATGGGTAACACATGGCTTGGGGATGTATGCAGGACCCAGCTCCCACAGAGAGAGACCAGACCCTGCCCGGACATCAGCCCCAAGCAATGAGCTGGACCCCATCCGGGTGCAGTTCGGAGCAGGGGGGCGGCGTGAAGGCTCTCGCTGTGCCCCTCAGGGCTGCCGCAGCTCCCCGTGCTGGTCCCTTGCTGCCACCTGGTGCCACCTCGCCAAAACTGCTGGGGAGCTGGGATGCTGAAATTTGGGATACCACGGGTGTCGAGGATGGGCACCCCCTGGGCACAAAAGCACCTGTGAGGTCCTCATTCTCAACAGCCATGGTCCCAAGCAGCCCCATGTCCTCCAGCCTTCACCTGGATCTGCAAACAAGCCAGTGATCTCTCCTGCCTACAGGGTCAAAGGCAGGACTCCAAATATTTCCCAACCTCATGGACACCACCAAGGGTTATTTACGTTAAGGCAAATATGTTCCAGGCATTGGATTTGGTCCCCGTGGCATTCCCGAACAGCTTGGGAACGGAAGTACAGAGCACCTAGAAATGGTCAGGGTGGTCAATAACAAGAATTAGTTGTGTTACTCCAAATCAATTTTCTTTTGCAATAGGGCAACAGGCCCTGGAAGCTGAGAGAGCAGCAAGGACTGTATTTCTTTAGTAGGATTTTTGCTCAGCAAGGCTCTGTCATTCCCACTGGAAAAATAAAGAAACTCAAGATTAACTCAACCTGCAAGATGGCTGCAAATCATGCAGCAAAATTATTTTCATTAATTTCCCGTGGTTCCCTGTGGAAGGGGGAGGAGACAGTGGGAGATTCTCCACAGCTCCATCAATGGCTCAGCTGAGACTGCCCCAAGGGGACGTGCTCTAGGGCTGTGCTAGAACACATATGATCTTGGCAAATAGACAAAAAAAAAGGGTGGGCAAAGTAGGATGTAATTATGCAGTATTCTGCTTCCAGGTATTAATAACCAGTGTGCACAAGCAGGCCGGGGATCAAGGTTGCAGGAAAGGGTGACTCATAGGCTGAGCCATCTCATTTGGGGTGGTGGAGGGGTTGTTATTGTTACTATTTATTTATTTTTAACCAAACTAGAATGTTTGCCCCTAAAGCACTGTCGCAAGATACCTGCTGTTTGAAGCCAGCATGTGCCCAGCTGCCTGCATTATCCCCCCACGTATAGGAGCAGCTGGCAAAGCCTGCAGGATTTTATTCTGGACAAAGGAGATCAGTGAATATGAAAGAGGGAGCTGCAGGGAGCTGTGAACCCTCTTCTAGCATCCGATGGGAATAGGAGAAGTAATAAGCGTAAATTTCAACACAGTTTCAGGCTATTCATTAGAATGTCCTCTGAGTCCATCAACTCCAGGGGAGCTGTGGTGGAGTGTCCAAGATCACTGTGAACATTCAGGGCTCATGCAGAAGATGATCTAGGGATGGCCTGGATGGTCTCTGAAGATTTCTCCCAGCTCTACATTACTACTGTCCCATGAAATGGCTTTGGAGCAGCCCTGCTCCTTCAGTGATGTGATACTGCAGCTGTCCTGGGCATTCCCAATGCTTGGGTAGCAAAGGCAGAGGCCATGGCAGACCTGAGTGAAGCCTCCCCTGCAGCTGAATGTGCCTGTCCCTTGAGAGGACTTCGTGTTATCCCCCCAGGAATGCAGGTCACCTGCACAGAGGTGGGCCACAGCCCGGCCAAGGAATGCTCTGCAAACCCACGGGGAAGCACAAATCCCAGTGCTGTTGCCAGTAACCTGCCCATGCCCCCAGTGCAGCTTTCCCAGAACGAAACAAAACAAATAAAATCAATAGAGCAGCACACCAGGGTGTGGGTCCTGCTCTCCAGAGCAAAACGAAGGTTTCTGGGAAAGAGTGGGGTTCTGAGAGGGGTGAGATGGCACTGTCTGCTGTGTCCCTGACTGCTGGCAACCACGGGAGCCCTTGTCACCTTGTCACAGCACCCTGCTCATGGCTATTTGTCCCCACCACCTCTGTCCCACCACAGACCTGGATGCCCAGCAGCAAAACCACTTGCTCACCGGCAAGATTAAGATAGAAGATTTTTTTTCAAGCCAGCCCTGTTGTGTTTTGGAGTCTCTTCCCAGGATAAAGTGAAACAGCCTGAGCAAGATTCCCATCGACCTAGGAGCCTGTTCTTCTCCATATGAGAGGAAAACGGAGGATTGCTCCCCGTGCCTGGAGCTGCGGGCAGAGGCAGCAGACAGGCAGCGCTGTCGGGCAGGCAATGGCCGGGAGAAATGTCCAACTGCAAGCGAGTGTTGAATGAACAACCCGAAACCGCCCCCAAGAGGCTCCTGTTCGGAGAACGGCCTCTCAGAAGGAAAAACAACCCGAGCCCCCTGCCAGACCCTGTATGTTTTTTCTTGCGTTCGCTGCAAGTCCCAGCAGGAGGGTGCTGGCAGGGGACCCCCTTCATGTCACGAGGCACACACAGGCAGCACAGGGAACACATTCCTCCATCACTGCAGGGACAGGGGTTTGGGCTGTGGTGCCCCCTCTGCAGTGGGTGAGGGGAGCCATGTTCCAGGACACTCTCATCCAGGCTTCCATGGGAAAAATAATGTGTCTAATAGGACTGTGACACACATTGGGTCTGGGGAAGGTTCAGCCTTGGGGGTCTGCCAGAGTGGGGAACACCCACGACAGAACCCAAACCATAGTGCCAGGCCCCCTGAACATCACTCTGCCCTTCAGAGGAGGCTCTGTGCAGACCTGTGCTGGTGGAACCCTCCCACAAGGCAGCAAATGTTAATTAATCTCCTTTGCTGGGGAAAAAGGGGAGAAAGATGGTTTTCCACTGCAGACAGGCATCTGTCTGCTGTTGTGTGGAACAGGACCCTGCCCAGGTTTCCCTGAAGGTCCATGTTTCAATGCCATCACATTTTCCCTTTCAGCATCAACTGGGCACGCACCAAGTACCCAGGTACTTGGCTGCCCCCAGCTCTGTCCCTCCTGCTTCCAGTGACACTCCAGGAGCAGGTACCACCACAGACCTGGATGCTCAGCAGCAAAACAGCTTGCTCAGAAGCAGTATTAGATTTATTTCAAGTCAGCCCTATTGTGTTTTGGAGCCTCATAAAGACCCACAAGAACCAAGGGCCTACTCCTCAGCTTTTGTGTGAACCTTTACCTCCACGAGCCCCATGACCCCAGTCCCAGTACAGACTTGGTTTAGCCACATGGTTACGAGGAAAGGAATATTTTATACATGGGGCAACAAACCAAAAGTACACCTCCTCCCTCCTGACAGGCAAAGATGCTCAGGCTGTGTGGAGATTCCCAGTACCTGGGCTTGCCACAACAGGGATCCAGCAGTTTCCTTATGGTTCCCACAGTTCTGCCCTCAAGACACAGAAAACCACCAGGAGAAGCCAAAGCCTCTCTCCTTCCCCAAGCCCCATAACCAGCCTAGAGACACACCTGTACCTGGATGGTGACCAGGGCTCACCGGGGGCTCAGTGCCAAGGGGACAGCAGCCAAAACCAAGGGAGCAAGCCTGGCTTGGTGTGGGGCTTTTCTGGCTCCCAGCAGGAAATGAGGGCTAATGGGAGCAGCAGCCAGGTGTGTTTGCAGGTGCAGGCAGCTTACATCCCTGCCTCTCCAGTAGGCTCAGCTGCTGTGGGGCCAGTCTGGGCCCCCTCCAATAAAGACCTGAGAGTTTTTATTGCTGAATTACAAGAGGCTGCAACACGTGATGCAGATGCCCTGAACCACCCCAACCTCAGCCCCTACCTGTGCAGGAGAAGCCCCCTCTCACTTCTGTGCTGTGATCATTAATAGAGTCACCTTGATGCATGCATCACTGCAGCAGTGGAGCAGTGGCAGGGCACGGGCAGAGGCACCAGAAGCCAGGAAGATGCTCCTCAGCCCTCCCTGCAGCTCCTCTGGCAAACAATGCAGCTGCTGAACCTCAAGAGCCTTCAGGGGAAAGGAGAAAGGCAAATACTTTTGCCTATGAATTGATGTAATGCTATTCCTAGCATAGTGTATGACTTTAGTAAGACTTGTAATAACAGATGAAATTGGGATTCAACACGCTTGCAAGGGTTTCAAGGGGAACCTTGGTGCTTAAAAGCTAATTGCCTTGCCCCTTGAGGTTTTCTTTTCCTTCTTGTGTGATTTGGTGCCACCTCCTCCTAACAAAATAAAAAAAAAGGAAAATGTGTATTGTCATTGAAGAAGTGAGACTTGAGCCTTCTGGGTCTCCAACATCTCTCTTTCCATCCCGAAATACTCCTTGATCCAAAACCTGCATCTCCCAGAAATGTGGGGAAGAAGCAGCAGAACAAGATCCCTGTTTATCCCACACCACAGCAACCTTCTTCTTCAAAGGAAAAAACAGTCATTGCACCATGCACTCCTTAAATCACTAGATTTTAATAGCCATATAAATCCTTTGCATACAGCAATCTGTGGCATGAGAAACCATATAGATAACAAACAAGTTTTTCTGGCTTTTACCACATAAAACTATCAGCAATTTCGGTTTTCAAATCAACTCCTGTAGTAGAAACAATAACCAAGCAATTAACAGCAAATTTCTATTTTTCTAAAAGAACAACGTTTCTTCTCTTAAAAAGAGCCAAGAAGCTGGCAGGGAGTTTCAGATGTATGTACAGATCTGGGTACCTCAGGAAGCTGCCAGCACCACAAGCCTGTGTTCCCAGTCACACTGGAACTGGGGGGGACACACACTCTAACAGCACCCACTGTCACCCCTGAGGAGGGCTGGGGGGGACTGAGGGGTGACAGCAACCTGCTGCTTTGCCTTTGAAGGTGCCACACGCTGCCTTGCCCTCCAGCACCCACTGGTCCCACCTGAGACCGGGACCAGCGCTCTGTCCCTGGGACAGGCAGTGAGGGACCACACCTGCAGGATCCATCCCTGAACATCACCTTGCAGGCTGTAAAGTGCAGCTTGCCTGTATTACCTGTTTCTACCTCTAGTTTCACTCGGTCAGGAGTTGTAATCACTGAGAGGATGCAGAAGTACATTGTACCTTTCCCCACCACCGCCCAGCCCCTCACCCTCCTCACCACTGCCTGTGCTGGGCACACACACAGCCCCCTCCCACCCCTCACGCCTGTTCCGGTGGCATTGGCTTTTGCAGAATTCACAGAATTCATTAAGAAAATCGTTATTTACATCCAGGTGTTCAGCAGCACGATGTGATAGAGGAGCTGAGACAAGAGTTCACCCGAGGTGGCTGAATCACACCCTGGCCATGGGCTTATTGCTGACTCGGGCTCGAATCACCCTGGGCGCTTCCACTGCCCCGGTTCCACAGCGGTGGCAAAGCTGCTGCCTGCACCCCCTTGTCACTGGATGTGTTCACCCTCAGGTAGAACCGACCCCGGGCAAGGTTCTGCACAGACACCACACCCTGGGCAACGTTAAGGCATTACAAATACACAGGAGCTATTCAGAGATTTAGAAAAACCCACTCAGAGTGTAAACATTTTTGCACATACAGTCATTGGACTTCCACACATGAAGTTTTCTGTTGTTTTCTGCATAAATCATGAGATAAGGAGCTACACAAAGAGCACTCAAGCAGACGCCTGGAGCACTTGGGGGTTCTCTTACAGCACAGCAGCATGCAACACGATGGACTCTTAAGAAGTAAAAATATTTTAAGTCTCAGTCTCGGTCCAGGATTCCAGACATCTTCCTACATTTCATATATAGTTTAGGTAAATGTCATGAACAACTATGTGCTGGTAACCCAGGTAAGATGGGTGGCTGTGTGATGAGCACTGGGTGATTTCAGCTCATTTCTACCTTACCTCTAAGTAGAAAAGGGAGATACTCTGCTTCTGTTCCTGCATCTATGGAGGTTGCTCAATGACCCCAGGTTGCTGTGCCAGTGGTGCTATAGGTTTAGGTATCAGTGATTCTGCCTTCCTCAGGGACTTTGGCACATTGACCCCAATTCGTACAAGATCCCTGAGAACGTATCAAAGCTGCAGTACTTTACAATTTAACCTGGCATGGGCACTTGGCTCATGCCTGCTTCTTGTTGTTGTCTATGCTGTGCAGCAGTGCCAGGAACTCCAGGATGAGGTTGGCTGTCTTGCGGGGCCGCTCCACCACCACTGAGTGCCCACAGTTCTCCAGGATGTACACATGGCAGTCTGGAATAGCACTTGCTAAAACACTGGCACCAGAAACATCCAGGACCTGCATGGCAGGGGAAAAAACAGTCACTGCCACAGTCACAGGTGGGGTTTGCTGCACGCTGCAGAAACCCTGTTGGGGTACGACGGAGATGGGAAGCAGGGATGCAGACACAGTCCTTGTGATGCCAGTGCCCTGCCTGGGGACAGGACAGGGAGGTTGCATGGTGCCAGTCTCAGCATGCAGCAGGGCTTTTGTATGCTTTTTGGCTGCTGTCTCAATGCAAAGGTATCACTGCAAGCAAACGCTTGCATCTTTGCATTTATAGAGCCCTCTGCATGCCTGCACCTTGCTTCCTCCCACATCTTCCCTCCCACTCCTGCCTCTGAAACAAACCCTAAGATTTTGCCTCTAAGCCTGCCCACAAACAGCACATCTCTTCCCAGTTGCCAGGACAACTCTCTTTGCTGACTATTTATTCTTCTTCCCAGCCCTCGCCTGCTTCAGTGCTGGCACCTGTCCCCCATCTGCCCTCCAGCACTCCCCAGCCTGGGCACTGCCCTCTCCTCCCTCTGGAAAGCTGGCTGTCAGCTTTCTGCCCATCACCCTGCTGAGCCCCTGTGTCTAAATCCACTGGGGACCCAGACACACGTGCCAGCTGCCTGCAGAGCAGTGCACAGCTCAGCAGCACAGCCCCCACCGTGCCCCGTGGGTGGGCACAGGCAGAGATGGAGACAGGTCTGGGGGGATGTGCAGGGGCTGCCTACCTGGTCCTGCTTTCCCCAGATGACCTGTGTCGGTGCTTTGATCTTGCTCATGTTCTCATGCAGAGAGTGCCTGGACTTTTCATCCACGATTTCTAAAAACACTAGTGGGGCAAGAGGAGAGTCAGTCCTACAGGGAGATATTGAGCCTTCCCTTCTCAAAGGGGGCCCTGTGGGCCACTCCTGCTAGTATCCCCTCAACTACAGAGAAGCCCTCAGCCAAACCATGTCCTCAAAGGTACTTGTTAACCCAGATGGAAGGGCAAGGGTGAAGCAGCAACCCCGTCACCAGCGGGGGTGGCAGTGCACTGCTACCAGTGACCAAGGTGTGTCCCCAAATCTGTTAATGACACTGCCCCCTCCCACCCTCAGCAAGACAGCACGGGCGTGCTGGGGCCCACCCATGTTCTGGGGACATGGGAGCTGGGAGCAGCTGCTCCCCACGCCCTGGGATCCTGCTGGAAAGCCCAGTGAGGAGGCTGCCACCACGCACTTACATTTCCGGTAAAATTCATTGTGTGGGATGCGAACGTCAACGAGGCCCTGGAGGATCTGCAGGGAGAGCAGAGGAGACCCATGCTGGAGGGAACCCATGCCCTGCACAGGGCTGAACGTGCCCAAGAGCAGCCCTTGTCTTCCCAGCAAGACTGGCCCCAGCATGAGTTTCTTCCTAAGCATGTGGGGCTGTTGAAACAATGCTTAAGCAACATATATTTCAGTAACAAGTAATATTGTCTTTTACGATGCAGACTCAGTTTCTGCCCCTGGCCAGCAGCCACCTCAGCCATGACTGCACTTTTCTTCCTTCTTGTATTCTTTTGCCAAAAACACAAAAGGTCTTGGCATTACCTTACATTTTTTTCTTACTCTCCAATCTATTCACTTCAGACTTCCTAAAAAAAACTAGTTTAATAGCCAGACCCTCACCAAGTTCCTCTTGCTTGACAATGACGTAATTAACATTTCCATCACTTTTACTTAAAAAGCAGCAAACAATCCCCCTCTACATCAGACAACAGCTACCTAAGTTATTTAATGCTTCCTGTCAGTCATATTCACTAAAAAACCCTTCTACATCCTAGCCTGCTGCCAAAAACTTCATGGGAGAAGGAATTCTAGCAGGGACTACCAGACAGAGCTTGGAAAAGAGAGTTTGAAAGGAAAGTGCTGGAAAAATGCTGGGAGTGGGGCTGGATGTGTCTCACTGGGTGTGTTGGCAGGGCTGGCAGCTCTAGCTCTACTCCCAGCATTGCCTCAGTTGCCACCACGCAGGCTCAGGGAGAAGCAGACCTGCTCACCACCTCCAGGCCCCCTTTCCAGGCTCCCACAACCAGCATCAGCTTCTCACCTGCTGTGGCACCTTGAAGCGAACGTAGGAGCAGAGCTTCAGCATGTCTGCCATCTCCTCGGGCGTCGAGGGGATTAAAGGGATCCTGTCAATGCGTTTGGACTCCTGCAGCTCCCTCAGCTGCTTAATGAACTTGCTGTCAGTGGTACTTGGCAGGCCTGGGTGAAATGCGAAGGGGTGAACAAGCTGAAACCCAGATGAGATCCCCCCCAAACAGCCCAAACAAAAAACATCCTTGTACTGACTTCCCTCATCCCTGCCATCCTGCTGCTCACTCTTAAAGTACTATAAAAGGAGGGGAAGAAAATGTCAGTATATACAGCCACTTCAATATGCCTCCAGAGATACCCAGCCTCCCTCCACCTCCAGGGCTTGGCACCCCCAGCCCCACAGGCTGGCACAGCACGAGGTGTAGACATGCATGACTACTTCAGCAAAAGCTATAGGGCTTATTTTTATGTGGTCATCAGATGCAAACACTAGTGCCCAGGCAGCCACTGCACAGGGTCGGACAGAAAATTTCAGCAGCCCCATCTGCATGCACCACTGAGGAAAAATTCCCCAGCAATTTAATCCTAAACCTTTCTGCAGCCCCCACACAGAGCTTTCATATCCAGTAACAGCCAGAGAGGCAGTCGACATCTCTCCCAGAGGGGAGTGGGAACCTGACGCCCCCAGAGCCTGGTAGCTAGGTAACACTTGCTTTGTTTCATTCCTTAGAGCTGATCTGGAAGCAGCTTTCCTTGTGTGGGAGGGGAAAGGAGCTGCTATGACAACTGGGATGCACCAAAGCCTCCCAGGCAGAGAAGTTCCTTGCTCTCTATGCCTCCTGCAGCATGTCATGCCCAGGCTTCCCTGAGCCCCCTGTCCAATGGGGATGGAGGGGATAGAGGGGACACCCTGACCTGTGCCCAGCCCTGAATTGCTCTTCCACTCAAGGCACTCAAAGGTGGGAGGTGAGAGCACTCCAGCTCCCAAAGCCCCAGGCCTTCCTCACACGAGGGCTTCCAGGAGGTCAGAATGAGCAGGCCATTCCTGTTGTAGTCTTGATTCCCTCTCCTGAACTGAGAGGCTGCAGACATGCCATGTAAAATGCCTGCCATCCCAAGGGAGAAGGCATTTTCCTCCAGAGCAGAACTTGTCCCATTTGCCCTAGTCCTGATTCTAACCAAAGCACAGTGGGGCAAACACCAAAAACACTACCCTGGAGAAGAGTAGTCAGCACAAGGCTGTGATTTTCTTTTGTGCCTTGCCAGAGATTTCCAGAGTGTAAATACAAGTTATTTCTAAATGCTTTGCACTACACATCTATGCTGCCTCCAGCACTGCCCTGGGCTTTTGCACCAGCTTCTGCTTGCCCTCTCTCTGTCTTGCCTCCCCTGCCTTGCCCACCTGCAGGACAGATGAGGGTCAGGCTGCAAATATCTTCTGGGTACTGAGCAGCATAGACGCCAGCAACATTTCCCCCCATGGAAGTGCCAACCAGATGAAAGGGCTTTCTGTTCAGCTTGATGCACTCCACGAACTGGCAGGGAGCAGAAGGAGCGTTGTTAGTACAGAGGAAACAACAGCATGGGGTCAGGTCATTAGAGAAATTCAACTCAAAAGCTTGAGGCTGGTGGCTCTGGCTGCCTGGGAAGGGAGGGAGTGAGGCCACACAAGGCAGACTCATGGGGCTTAGCATCCCTCATGGCCCCATGTCCCTTGTGTCCCCACATCCCTCACGGCCCCACGTCCCTCTGCAGAGGTGATGTGATGCTGGAGCTTTACCTGATGTATTCTCTTAGCTTGCCCACTAATGGAGTAATCATCCAAGTCCGAGCGGGTCGTGCCCTCGTGCCCAGGCATGTCCACACATACCAAGTGCAGGTTCTTTGGCAGGAACTGAGGAAACAAACCAGGGGTGGTTACAGTGCAGGGAAACTGCTGCAAAGCCCAGGGATGGCAAATGGGGAGCCCATGTGGGAGCAGGGGAGGGGTCACTCTCCTCCTGGCAGCCCTGGTTGCTCGTGCACCAGAATAAATCAGCTCATGTACCAAGGATGATATGATGAGAGAGCATGGCCAAGATTTGCTTCCCATGGAGGCAACAGGTGTGTACTGCTCTTCCCCTGCAGCTCTGCATGTCACAGGGGTGAAAGAGTGCAACAAGCAGTGGGCACAGAGCTAAGCAGCGTGTTCTTAGCATGTCACAGCAGTCATCCCATGCCATGCATGCAACCACTGGGCCCCCACACTGCCCCCAAGCCCAGGATCATCAATTCTAAGTGAGGACAGAAATGGAATCCCACCTTGACTATGGACAGCCACATGTCTTTGTGGGCTGAGAAGCCGTGTAACATCAGGATGGACGGTCGGTATCCAGGTCTTCCTCTATAGGAATAACAAAACTGATAGTCATCGTAGTTTGCATATCTAACCTGCATGCCCAAGGCTCGGCGCCAGTACCTGGAAACAAGGAGAAAACACCAGTGAGAAAGACAAAACCAGGGCCCAACCATGATATAAACCTGGTGACAAGTCTGAAGGCAGCCACAGATTTGTTGGCTTACTAAGTCAGATTTGGTTGGGCTCTCACTGGTGCCATAATGGGAATACTGGGATTAACCCTGTGCATCTGGTCCCTGGACAGGTATAGTACTGGTTGCTGGCTGCACTGCAGATGGTTTGTGGAGACACTCTGTCTGTTGAGAACTCAAAAAAAAAATACCCTAAATAACTCATTTAGCAATGGAAATGGACCAAAATAACAATGGTAAAAGAGAAAATGCCCAAAGGCTGGTATGAGGACACAGACTCTAGAGAGATGAGCAGCACACGTGGCAAGGCAACACACAGGATGGGCAGGCCAAGGGAGACAGTTCTCCCAGGTGGATAAGGTGGATCTGTCATAGGGTTATTTGAACACAGTCCTGCATCAATGGGAGTACATCACCCCACAGACAAGCACATCAGTTTCCAGCCAAAACAACCATGTCACCCTGGAGCACCACAGAAACCTAATTGCCATGGACCAACTAGACAGCCTGTGTAAATGTATTTATACACACACAAAGGACTGGAGTGGACCATCCTTACTCTGGGTTTAGCACCCCAGAAGATAGCAGACTACCCGCAAGGCTGTTCCTCTAAAAGCAGAGGCAGACAGCTCCTGCCAGCACATGCTTGCAGCCTGCTCAGAGGGTGCAGGGAAACTGCTGGCCAGAAGGACCTGGACAGAGATTATCAGTGACACTTTGGACACATGTGTACGTGCAGCCCACGGTGCAGAACGGGGTCGCTTTGTCTGCGTTCCCCCTGTGCTCACATATAACCCTTGTCAGGACAACTACTGGGCTACTCCTGGTGGCCAAGACACTGGCAAGTATTTTCATATGCCGTATCAGAGTTTATTTAAAACACAAGAGCAAGGTCACCAACACTTCTGGACTGTCCTACCTCTCTGCCCACTCAAAGCTTATGCATAGTGAAATCCTCTTTTAGCATAATCCCTTTTTCAAGGGAGTTAGTGGGACTTAAGCAGCATCTCAGCTCTGTGCTGGTCCTACAAGGAGAGGTGAATTTCTCCCTAATAAGTGTCTTAAGAGTCCTTGCCTCAAAGGCACTGGTGTGAACTACCGATGGGCAAGATGATAACATTTTTAGCAACTGATCCTAATGGATCAATTCAGCAGAAGGCAAAATAATCTGTGCAAAGCTGATCCCTCACAAGGTGTTAACTCACTTAGTGGCAGCAGCTAAAGTGATTAACCCCTGTTGCAGCACAGGCAGAGTGGTTGCAGGGCTGGGGTCAGCGGGGCAGCCCTGGATATCCTGCCAGGCAGGAAGGCGCATTAGTGGCAGGGAAAGCAGTGAGGCCAAGGGTGAGGGGGGCCCAGCATGACCCCTGACTGCACCAGCTGAGGACACACAGACTGGCAGTGAGGAGGAAGAAGGGGCAGGGAATTGTGGAAGAAGGGAGAAGCTTCCCCAGGGCCTCCAAGGAACTGTGCTGCTAAGGTGGAGCTGCATGGGGCTGAGAGAGGAGGGCAGCATGGCATGCTACCTGCACCTCTCCTGCCTCTGCTGATGGGAAAACACAGTAATTTCACCTCAAAAAAATCCAACTCAGAAATAAATCAATAGAAGAGGAGGGGTAAGGGCAAAGCCACACTTCTCATCCACTGTCCCTAACTAACACAGAGGTGCCCATGACACACAGTTCGTTGCAATTACCCCTGCAGTAAGCCCACACTGCCAGAAATGCTGGGACTTTTCAAAAGAAGACAGTCCTTCTGACCCCTGCTCACATGCTCCCTCCCTCCCTCAAACACAGACCAACCTGCCTACAGTGCATTTTCACTCAGCTCTTTATCTGCAACCCCAAAAGAACAAAGGCAGCAGAGCATTCTCTACCTCCCACTCAGCCTGGCTCCTCCAAGCTCCTGGTATCAGACCCTGCACCTCCTTTGCCCTGTCCTGCCACCCCTGCTCCTGGCTGCTGAAGGCTTCACCCTGACCACATTCACTCAGCAGTGCTTTCCAGGGATCCTCCTCACAACCTCAGCCCATCAGGGTCCTCCCTGGCTTCCACCAGCCATACATCCAAAGAGATAAACCACTCTGACTGCCAAACCCAGTACCACCCAGACATCCATGGGGCAGCAGAAAGCTGTGACATTGCCTGCTCTCCTTTGCAGAGTGAAGATCCCAGCACTGGGGTTTTCATCCCATTCTCCCTCCTCTATCAGATGCTATGAATAAAAGGCTGCTAATTAATGTGCCTTTAGAAATGGCCTTCATCCCACCGCTGCACCTGAGTGCTGCAGTGGGCAAACAGCTTCCTCTCTCAGGAGGTCACTCGGGTTTGGAAACACCTCTGAGCTGATCTGTAGGAGCCACCATCTACCAGCAGCACATAAAGGCAGCCTGACACACTGCCTGTTCTGCCTGTGGCTGTCTGTCTGCTGCTGCCTTCTCCATGCTGGGGGATGAGACTCTGCCCTGACTTCTGAGGGAGTTATTCCAGCTTTTCCTAGTAACAAACCCAGAGAGGAAATCTGTCAGTGAATTTATCACTGATTTCCAGGGACAAAGGAAGAACTGAGGGATTTAGTACTTGCCTCCTGGTATCAGAAAGGACAAGATTCAAGGGGATAAGGAAAAGGATCCCTCCATCTTCTCTGATGCTCCATTCCAAAAGAAAAGGAGAGGATAAGAAAAGCCTCATCCATAACTACTAATGAGGGAAAAGTCCCTGCCTGCTGAGCAGGCTGTCATCTGGGATGAAGCATGTGAGCACAGGGACATCCACACCACAGCCACATTGATGAGGTGGGAGGTCACCAGACTGCCACGGCTGCCAGGCTGGTGGAAAGGCTGCAACGGCAATGCTTTTCCCAGTCCCAGCCCTGTCCCTAGGGAAAGCAACCCAAAGAGGTTTGGAGAGATCTTGCAAGCTGGCATGGCCATGGCAACCTGGCCAAGTGCCCCTTTGCACAGTCAAACCCCTGGGGCAGCAAGAGGCCTGACAGACATAGGCCTCAGCAGCAAAAATGCAACAGGAAAATGCCATTTCCTTCTCCCAGGCACGTTTAAAGCTGCACACAGCTGGCATGGCCCTGGAGCACCTCAGGTCACCTGCTGTTACTGCGGTCAGGGGCAGGAACACCCAGCTCTGCTCACACCACAGTGACCTGCTGGGTTCCACCCGTGCCACAGCGAGGGAAGTAGGGCTCCAGCACTCACCAGTAGTAGATGCGGATCAGCGCCGAGGGCCAGAGGAGGAAGGAGGCCACAAAGGCCAGGATGGGGATGGCCAGCGTGCCACCGGCGATGACAAACATGTTCAGCATATCCAGGTCCATGCTGCTCTTCACCACTCAGCCTCACCTGCCTGCATTTAGGGAGAGTTCTGAGGTTAACCACCAGAAATTATGACAAGTCATTGCTAAATGAGAACTCTGCTGCCAGGTGAGGAGGAAAGCAGCTCTGCAAGAGGCAGATATCACCCAGGAGCACAGCAAAGCCTCCTTCAGTTTTAAAACACACCTATTTCTTCTGGCTCCTTAATGGGTCTAATTGCTGCAATGTTATCCTCTCAGGGGAGCACATCTCAAACAGGCAATGAGGCTCCTAACAGGCACAGAACATGTCTGGGGTGACATGGCCCTTGGACACTTTGCTGATGCAGGAAGCACAGCCCCCAAGGGGTGCAGACAGCCTTTCCCCCCACCATGAGTGCAGGCAGGGCCAGCTTCAGGCAGGCTCCACGGTTCTTTTTGGAGGCAGGCATCCAGCTCTGTCTCCCTTCTCTTCCCCTGCCTGATCTCAAATCCCCAGCACACAACCACTGACCTAGAACTGATGGGTTGAGTCCAGCTCTCATTACTGCTCTGCACAGGCACAAACTAATCAAGGAAGCAGAGCCTATTAATGGACTTGGGAACAGAAGGAAACAACTTGGCAGGGCACTCTTTGGTCCAGCCCTTATCAGAAACAAATTTATCCCCACCCCCACATCCTCACTTCTGCCCCACATTTTGCACTTGCTGTGGATAACAGGTTCACATCCCTGCTCTGAAGCATTCTTCATACAAGTCTCAGGGACAGCAGGTGGAGGGCACTGGGAGCAAGGGCAAGCTCTTGCACAATGTCGTGTTTGTCCCTGAACTCTCCCTATCACAGGCAGCTGGGATATATTTTTCTCATTAAGAGATTAAATGCTACCACACACACATCTCCTCTAATTCCCCCTGCTAACCAACTCATGGCTCCCCCCTTCCTCGGCACTTTTGTCCCACATTTGTAAAACAAAACATCCTCAATGCCTGCTCTCCACCAGCCACACACTCCCCATCACCACCTCCACACATTTCTCAGTGTCAGGATAGTCAGATTTTTTCCAGCTTCCTGTAAGACTCCCAGTGGTGTGTGTGTGTGTGGTATGTGATGCCATGAAACAGAAACACAATCACCACAGTCACAGCCTCCCACCCCCAGACACTGTCACATTAAATCCCATTGAACCCTCACCTTACACAAAACCCAGAGAAATGCTTTACAGAACCTTTGAAGCATCAGCCAGATTTTGCCCTCTTCCCCCAGGGAAAATAGGAATAACTGAAAATTGAGGAATACTGTAAATATTTCCACCAGGAACCTCCTTAACAAAGCTAAACCTCATTTCCGTCTTCAAACCTCCACAACACGTCATTACTCATTTAATTAACATTTTGTAGAAAGATCCTTGATCTCAGCATGGCTTGTTCATAGATAAACAGTTTATGCAACCGATAAACCTTATCCATGCGAGCAGGGCTGCGAGGGAGCCCACCCCAGAGCACTCGCTGCCTTTTGCTATGTCACTAGAACAGGGCAGAAATTAAGCACGGAAAATCGCCATTGTTCCCACTGGTGAGCCGTAACCAGAGAAGGCTGCAGGAAGCAAGAAGCGAGGGATGGTGGAAGCCCCGGTGCTCCCTGGCGCGGGGTCACCGCCTCTGCCTCCACCTACACACCACGTTTAGAAAGCTAAACGAGAAAGCCTTAAAAAGCCCGGCTTACCTTGCAGAGCTCCCCTCCTCCTCTCGGCACAAGTCCTGCTCGCTGTGGGCAGCTGCAGTGTCTGAAAACACTGTCAGAAAAAGAAAAAAAAAAAACAAAAAACAAGGTCAAAATCGCAGTCAGCTTTCACTCCTCCCTTCAGGCTCGGCGGCCCGGTGGGTTTGGGGTTAAGCCACCAGCTTCCCTTCAAGACGTCTCATATTCACCTCCTGACCAACCTCTCCCCTGTTTCTGTAAATATGGTCTCCTGTACAATAAATTCCGCTGAGTGCACTTGTTCCAAGCAGGAGCAAAGTACGCGCTGCCATCGGGGAGGGAGCGAGGGCCGCGGCGGGGAGAGCCGAGCCCAGCAGCCCCGGCAGGGCTGCGCGGACCCAGCGCCGCGGGCTCATGCTCGCCCCTCAGGTGATTACTGCTATTAGAACAAAGCCAGCTAAGCTGCTTCTCATCCCCTTCCTCTTTGTCTTAAAGGTACATTTCCAAGCGCTCTCCGTGCCCTTGTGTCCCCCCCCCGGAGCCTTCCCTGTGTGAGACAGGCTGAAAGCCGAGCGCAGCCGCAGGAAATTACTGGGGAGGCAGCAAAATGCTGGCCTGAACTCGCTGACAGATTTTGGCTGTGAAATTCGCGGAGGGGACGATCAATAGGAGCACCAGAGCCACGCGGCACGAGTTCTGGGGGCTGCTTCGAGACAGACAATCCCTGCGAGCTCGCCGGGGCTGCCGGCCCCATCCCGCCGCAGCGTTCCGGCAGGGCCCGCAGCGTTCCGGCAGGGCCATGGCAGCGTTCCGGCAGGGAAGGCAGAATTTCGGCAGGGCCCGCAGCATTCCGGCAGGGCCCGCAGCATTCCGGCAGGGCCACGGCAGCTCCCGCTCCCCCGGTGAGCCCCGCCGCCCAATGCCGGCCGTGCGCGCCCGGCAAGCCCCGCTCGGGGCCCCGCTGGCCGCGGGGCCGGGGGGGCAGGATGCTCGGGGAGCCCCATGGCGCTTCCGAACCTCCTTCTGCGTGGGCAGAGCTTCGTCACTGATTGCCGGTGGAGGAAAATGTCAGCAGGCTCAGCTACGCTGTCGGAGGCAGCCACCATCACCACAGTCCCCAGCATCCCCTGCCCAGTAAAGCCGCCCCTGCCCCAGTGCTGCAGGGACACTGGCTCCCCACAGCCTCGCAGGAGCACCCACAGTGGCGATGCCCTGCCACGGCGCTTTGCCCTTCGGGGAATGATAACCCTCCCTGCTGCACTGAGACCAGGCACCATCACCCCAGGCTCCAGCACAGTCCTTTGCTACTAGCTAGAGTAGCTTTTTAAGCTGCTGAGGGTTTAACAATAAAACAAGCCCTCTGGTAACAGCCGTAAGTCTTCGTACCACAGCTCATCCATCATTCTGAGGTGCCCTGTGACCAAGAGTCACAGCAAGTGGCCCCAAGTGTTGCTACTGCTTCTCAGAAGGATCTCCATACACTTCATAATTTAACTTGCAAACATCAATTAGGCAACTCTGATAAATGATGTGTGATCATGGCGGTGATAATGCCGAGCACGCTGCACACATGGCAGGGCATGGGACGCCAAACCAGGAGCACTGGTTCCCATAGTGGCAAGGAGCACTAACCACCACAGCCTGCATCCCTCCTGGGAGGGTCCCCAAAACAAGGTACCCCAGGCAATGGGATGGTCTCAGGACAGATGCTAAGGGGCAGCTCCACATCTTCATTTCTTTGCTACTTCCTCCCCTGTGTCAGATTCAAGTAAGGGTCTCAACATCTGCAAAGAGAGGGGCCAACAGGTGGAAGGGGTCTGTGGGTCACCTCAGAGGACAGCATATTGGGGACACTCCCAAGGCCATGGGACAAAGGTATTTTTCCTCTTTCAAACTCAGTGTGTCACTCCAGGGAGGCTGGGGAAGACCTAAGAATGCAGTTCAGGCGTATCTTTAATTTTTTTCCAAGCCACATAGGAGAGGCAGCAGCAACACAAAACCTACCCCAAGGCAGAAGGGCCTTGGGTTGGAAAAGGAAACTGGCAGATGATGCATTGGGCAGCCCTGAGGAAGGCCTCAGGGCTTTTGTGAGGGGATTTCACAAAACAGGAATCACGTGTTTGCCATCACGGCCAACATTCAGGCACAAAGGCTGTCTTGGGCTGTGCTCATTGGGACCTGGCTGCACAACTGCTATTGCACTTAGGGTTTTGCTCAGCCCACCTGCACCCAGCCCAGTCCATGTCTCACTGATCACTGAATAGCTGAAAGCTAAGCAGCACATTTAGGCATATGTTAAAATTTATGGGTTTTTTTAAGATCTGGAAAGGATAAAGCATCAACCAATTTTAAGATTCCACTGCAGAAATAGGGGGCTTTGAAGGACCTTGGTGACTGAGGTAGGACCCCCAGAAGTCCTGACTCACACCACTAACCATGTAAAAAGAAAAACCCAAAACATTGCAAGTGAACCCTTTCTCTTAGAAGCTCCCTCACCCTTGCATCATCTGCAGCCAGAAAAATAATATTGACTATAAACGATGACATAACAACTGTTATGATTCCCCAGTGGTGTAGCTTGTTATGGGATCCTTTAGGTGCTAATAACAATGACCTTTTAATTTAATATCTATTGGTATTTGAAATATCTCTGTCTGTCAATCAGCCAGCTCTCAATCTTAATCCAGCCTCCGGTGAGCCGGGAGTAGGAAATGTGCCCTTTCACCTTAATTTATTTATAGATGGCAGAAAGGCAATCATTATTTCTGCAGCAGCAATTCACAAAATGTACATCTCTGAGCCATTTGTGTCTGTGCAACACGGCTCCAACACGACAGTCTGGGCTGGCCCCTGACCCTGCTGCTGTACCCCAGGCTGGGAATATTCAGGGACAAGCTATCAGCATCACTGCCAGCCAGCCTGAGGACAAGGCGGGTGAAAAGCACGACCCAAGCAGGCTGTGCTGCCAGTCAGCTGCTGGTTTAGAAATTCGTAACGTGCCCATCGTCCTTCCGGACCCCATCGCCATCCTCATCCTGCCGCACACACACGCAGCAGAGCATGCACGGCACATCCGATGTCACGAGTGCGCTCGGACTCAGCCGTCGCCTGGGAGGGGGTAGGAAAGAGTTGGGCAAAGGATGAGGTGGGGGTATCTGGGGGTCATATTCTGGCCCCTTCTCTCAGCACACAGCCTCCCCGCCATCCCCAGAGCATCCTCCTCCGGCAAAATGACAGCATCCTCCGAACAGCAGCAGCTGAGACCAATAGAATCCTTCAGTCATAAAACGGTTTGCTTTGGAAGGGACCTTAAAGATCATCCTGTTCCAACCCCCTCGCCACCAAATGATTAATTGTTGGGGGAGGAGGGGGGAATTAAAGGCAAATTAATTAAAGCTTTGAATATATATTTTAATGTTTTCCTTGGATTTCGTCTTTGCTCGCGATCCACCCCCAGCCATACCACAGTTGGGACTGGGGAGACCCGGGAGCCGGAACGGCCCCCCCTCCGCTCACTTCCCCCCCCCCCCCCCCCCCCCCCTCCCNNGCCGGGGGCATAGGCGGGACACAGCCCGGGGAAAGCGGGACGAGACAGCGGCCAAAGAGGGGGGCACAGCGGGGTGCAGGGGGCTGCTCTGCCGGTGCGACGGGGGGACACAAGGACTGACTGCAAGATGGCTGCGATGGGGGGATGTGGAGGGGAGCCAGGGGAGATGCAAAGGGGGGATGCAATGAAGCTGCGAAAGGAACGCAAGGGAGAAGTAATGGGGCTGCCGTGGGGATTGCAACAGGAGTGGAAAGGGGGATGAAATGGGGGATTCAGTGGAGCTGTGGTGGGAATTCAGTGGGGTAAAAGCAGGGGATCCAACAGGGCTGCAGTGGAAATGCCAGCGGTATATAAGGTATAACACAGATGCTAGGGGGACAATGTGGGAGCACAAGAGGGGACACAGAGTGGCAACAGAGGGATGTGACTTTAGTGGGGGTGTAAGGGAGGGGTCAGTGGGTTGCAGGGGGTGGTCAGTTACACCAGGGTTAGGGTTAGGATTACCCTAACCCTGGGAAGATGATTCACCCCGCCAAGGCAGCGTGCAGTCACTTGTAAGGATTGCAAACAGCCTCACCGCGTGAGATGTAAAAGGGAGTATTGCAAGGGACACACAGCAGGGAGCCAAGAAGGATGCAATGAGGCTACAGAACTCTTACAGTGGGATTGCCATGGGGATGCAGCAGGGATAAAAAAGGGAATGTGATAGGGCAGCGACAGGGTTACAGCGAGGAGACACAAGGGTGGATACAACAGGGGTGTTAAGGGGATTCGATACAATTGCCATAGAACTACAGAGGAGAGTGCCGTGCTACACCCCACAGAGAAACCTCACAGCCCTCTTGCATGAGGCCTGGGAGCGAGCTTGGGGTGGGGGAAAGCTATTTCCACATCTGGGGGAGAGCTGTGGTCAGGGATGTTCCCATGGAAAGGACACAAAGGTTGAAATCAGAGCATCCCACTTAAAAAAATCCTATTTCAGGTGTCAAAGTAAGTCTGTCATTTAGGCTACAAATCTTTTACCTTCCCAACAGATGACACTGCTCTCAAAAGCTGCATTTCAACTTGCATTCTAAAATCTGCTCCGAATTTTCTTAAAACTGCCAACTGAATCCTTTCGCTATAAGAAAATTTACTTTCATTCTCACTGGGTCACATATCAGGCCGGTGTGTATCTTTAAAATATGCCAAAAAATGATGAGAAAACTTAATTAAATTGGAAATGAGATCAGCTCCTGAGTAAATGCAAACTGGGTCACCCACTCCACCTGTGCTCTGATAAAGAATGTCCCTTGGGTCTGGCAAGCTGGGGAAGGTGAGATAATTAGTGTAAAGGGCTTTCCAGGTCAGAGTTTGCTACAATAACCATAAGCTTTTGATAACATGAACTGTCAGAAGACATTTATAACCAAATATCAAGGGGCTTAGGCGCCTAGTGAAGTTGAGGGTCAGTCTGTTTTGGGTTTTCTTTCTCAGTCAAGCTGGGCTAAACAAAGCTGAGCTTCCAATAAAGTGACCTAAGTGGACACGGGAGGTGTTTCACAAGCCTTCAAACATTATTTGCAGTCAGAGTTGTTTGTTCAGCTTTCTCGTGCTCGCCCCGGGCTCCCGCGGGACACCTGCAGGGCAGTGCTGACTCAGGAACGTGGATTACCCACACGTGGTTATTCCAGGCCACCCGGTGGGAATGCCCCCGGATATGGTCATAGCAAATGATGGGCTTAAAATGGAGAAGCTGAAGCAGAGACCTGCGGTGGTTTTGTGTTGAAACTTGGCATGAGCTAAGCAGAGAACCCACTCCTGCAAGCTCAGTGTGCAGCCACAGGGGAGAGTCCTCGAGATCTCTTTTGGTGGTGAGGAGCTCCTCTGATCCAGCCACTGCCAGGACAAGGCCACAGCTCCAGCAGGTCACAGCCCTGCTGAGGGAGGCTGTTTGCAGTGCTGTGATCACTTTGCCAGGCAGGGGCTGAGGCTGCTCCTCCATCCCAGAGCAGTGGAGATGATCCTGGGCACTCGAGAGGGCACAGGGGGGAACAATGGGGAGAGTGCAGGGCACGGCCGGGCTCCCTGTGCCCACAGGGAGCAGATGAGCCTCGGGCTTCAGAGGAAACCCCAGCAGCTCCATGGGCACCTCCTTAGGACCCTGCAAAGCCACAGTTGTGGTGGTTGCAATGTGGCAAGCCCAAATAAAAAGTCAGTGCCTGCACTGACCTGCCCCATGAGTTTTGTTTCTTTTCTCAGCCCACAGACAACTCATCACACAGCTGTGGCAGTCACCCCTGTATCACCCTCTGAGGCTGCTGGCATTTCAGAGCCCAGTGCTTGCTCTCAGCCAAAAATTACTCATTCCTAATGCCAGTGTCAGGAGCTGAGATTCCCACTGGCACAGGAGCACAGCTTTGATCCTGTGAGCAGGACAGACAATGACCACAATAATGACTTATGATCTACTGAGAAACAAAATGTATCTCTAAATCAGAGCAACAACATGATAAAAACCAAAACAACAAACATTAAAAAAAATCAGAATTAGCTGTTGCATGGCCCCGGAAATCAGGACACAAGACTTTTATGCCAAGAGTCTTGTTTTCCATAGGCCAGTGGAAGCTCAGGCTGGACTCAGTCCAGGATGGCTGTGGAGAACTCCGGCTTCTGCCTCACCAAGCTGAGAAGCAGCATTGCTCCACTAGGTGAAAGGTTTCCATGTTATTTTCCACTGCTGGGTGATGGATCCCCAGGGCACGTGGTGAAGCTGTTTGCAATCATAACAAGTGACTGCACGCTGCCTGGGCGGGCTGAATCACCTTCCCAGGGTGACTTGTCCCCATCTATTCCCACTGGCACTGTGGTGGCCCTGTGGCACGGTCCCTGAGCAATGCCCAGGGCACTGTGGGCATGGGAGAGTGCTGGGGCAGGTGGGTGCCCCAGAGCCCATGGTGGGAGCTGCTGTTGAAGAAGGCCTTGCCAGGCTCTGAGCAGTGCCACTTTAATGACATAGAGCTACCAAAATTTACCCCCAAGGATGGGGATAAGATCTCAGCTCACCTCGATTTGCAAAGAGCAGCTCTGAGTGAGCACAGGGGTAAATAACTCCTCTGGGCACCACCTTGGGCAGCCACCCTGTCACTCTGCAGAGGCTTCATTGCACAACCTGAGACAAACACAGGGACAATGTTCCTGCCTTTTAAAACATTATAAAGCAAGACCTAGTTGCCTAATAACAGCTTTAAATAATACTCTATTAACTCTACTCAAAGTTAATGCATGTATTATGTGCATTTTAATTACATCTTTAACTGCTAACAATATGGGTGTACTTACTGGCACAAAACCTTATTCAGTGGCTGCAGTATCTTTATAGAGGATTAACTTCAAAGCTTTAACTTGTCATCTTGCATCAAAGCCTATATTTCAAATTACCTCCTGCTCTCCTACAGCTCAGCTAAGCAGCCTTCTTCAAGAAACTGAGAACATCATGGGGCATTTTCCCTTGTACTGCCTTGTAGTGGGCAGGCTGTTGTTCAGCTTCAAACCACTAGCTGAAAAATACTGATGTATTAAGTTGAAAAAAAAAAGCCCTATCAGAGTCCTGGACCAGTAAAGGAATTGTGACTTGGCAGTAATTAATTAAGTAGAACACTTACCTTCCAGAATTATAAATAAAAATTGAGTATCAAAGATTTGATTCAAAACATTCCACTTATCTTGCACACCAAATACTTTTACCCTGCATTGCACTGAAATGCCAGAGGGTCACACCAGGACAACTATTGCCATTATATCAGCTCTGAAACCACTACCCAAATGACCATGTATGGTCTGCAGCCCTGCTATGAACTTTAGCAATACAAAATGGCTCAAGTGCTTTGCTACTTATTAACCTGAAAGTCCAGGAGACTGTGATAAAATACTCTGCCTGATGGTCATGATAAGGTCACCAAGAGCCCAAAGGTAATTTTGTTTGCCCAAAGGAACCTACTTTTATGGTAATGGCATCTTTGGGGCTGGCCCTTCCTGGACCTAACCCTGTCATAGCAGATGTTGACAGAGCAGCAATTTGAAGGAGCAGTAGAAATAGTAAAAATTAAGAAATATGCAACACTTTAAGGCCTGTTACGTGGAAGGGGAGGCCCCTTGCCCAGAAAACAGAGATGTGGTAATACCTGGGGAGCACCAGCCTGGGAGAGTAGCCTGGTCCCCACACTGCCCCTCACACCTGGCATCTGCCCATGCTGCCCCTGGTTCCTGGGAGCCAATCTCCTCTTTGGGGAAACAGGATAATGGGGATGTCAAATGGGGTAGCAGGGACACCCCAACACCCTGGAGCTCAGGCAGACCAGGCCAGTCTTTGCACCCTTTGTAGAAAGGGCAGAGCAGCACTGGTGTCCCCAGCAGTGCCAAACCCCTGACCAGCACACAGGCACCACATCCTTCCTAGAGAGAAGAAATGAAGCTTCAGCCAAGCCCCGAGCACCCCATGGGTGCTCCCCCCTCATGGACCATCCCGTGAGTCACTGCTGCCCTCCAAGCCCAGAATAGGCTTCCTCTGCCAGAGCAGAAGGGGATGTGGGCTGATCCCTCAGTGTCTCCCTCCAGCCCTCGCAGGGAGGCACAGGAAACCTCAGAGATCCTCTCAGGCCATCTCTGCCAACAAAAACAATTTTGTAGGTTCCCTACAGGCAGCCAGGGCTGCAGCCAAAAGGAAGCAGCTGTGCCTGAAGGGAGAGGAGGAACTCCCACATGGCTGCAGGACCCTCACACCCCACTGTGCCATGGGGACCCTAAGCAGGCATGTGATACAAGGACACATCTCACCCCATCCACCTCACAGCACCTTCTGGGGAGTGGGGAGAGGATGGAGGGCTGAGCTGCTGCTCCAGAGGTAGCAGCACAGCAGCCACAGCCCCCATGCACCCAGGACAGGCTCAGCAAAGATTCACCAAAGGGCCCTGGCAGCACCCACTCATTGCTGGAGCCCAAATTGGCTTCTGCATTACCCTCAGCCTCCTCAGCTGCCTCTAGGCCCCTGGGATCAGGGAGAGGCTGAGGAGGGGCTTTATTAATGAAAGTTCCACAGGTGCTGCTCAGCTGAAGAGGGGGTCCCTCACCCTCATCATTCCAAGTGGGGACAGGAACCCCAGAGTGTGGTGGTTTCACCAGCAGCTTCTTGTGCAAGAGCAGGGCAGCCCTGAACTGTCAGTGTTCACGTGCCCACATCTAGCGTGGTTCATGATCTGATAAGGAGTAAAGAGGACATGCACAGAAAGTGCAATAAACAGGGAGTAAAGTGCTGCAGAAAGGAACATGAGCTCCCTGTGTCACCCCCCACAGGCTGACTGGCTGCTGTTTGTCCCCCTGATAATGCCTGAGGTGGAGGAGAAAGGGGTGACTGATAAGCCAGGAGCCCTGAAGATAAACACAGCACTGACAGCATGGTTCAGGGTCAGAGCCTTCATGGGTACCACAATGAGCACTTGCTCTTTGATGTCAGGGTAGCCAAAACAAGCCTGATTTTGGGGAGAGCTCTGGGTTTGGATGACTCTGACCCTGAAGCTACAGCTGCTGTCACAAATGCTTGGCTCAGGCTGTGCTTTTAGCAAGGTTAGACTGGAGACTTACATCCCTCCAAGGATGTCACTTCCCATCCCCTCTCTCTTTATTAGTTTCTTCCAGAGCCTGTCCTGCCTGGGGACAGCTCATTGGAGACCCAGAGTAGGGGAAGCACCACCTAATCCCTGTTATTTTGGAGGATGGCCGGCCCACTCCCCAAGCAGCTCTGTTGGTTGGCAAACACTGCAGTAATGCAGTGACATGTCCCTTGTCCCTCGCTGGCAGACGGTGCTCCAAATTCCAATAATGCCAAAAGGATTTGTGGTGCCTATTCAAACAACTGCAGCACATTCCCTGGAGAACTTGCCTCCCCAGCAGGCCTAGATTCCACTGCTTTCAGCTGTGCCATGTGTTTGGGAACCCTCCCGTGTGCTGTGCTTTGTGCTGTCTCCATCTCAGCCTGTTCAGTTGGTTCAGTGTTGGCAGCTGTGTCCTGATGCCTCTGGATCTAGACCTGCTCGGGCAGCAGGGTGCAGGAAGGTTGGGTGTTCCTAGAGAAAGGAAGGAGGATGCGAAAGCACCCTGTAAGCACAGGGAAAAAAAATTGAGACACTTAAAGATGTCATTTAGCTTGAACTCTTGTTACACCTCCTGCCTTTATAACTTGATTGAGGGCCAACAAATCTATCTCTGGCTGAGGGCTGACACTTGGTGGAGGATTAAGGGGGTAGGGGAGTGGTTTTTCTGCAAAAGCCACCTCAGGGAACCAAGCAATCCCACCTGCAGCATCCTCAGTCAGGTGTTGTTGTAGCCAAACCCATGTGTCCCCTTCCACCACACAGCACCAGCCACACTCACATGCACAAACCAAGACTCCCATGCTGGGGACACTTGGAGTTTTAGGGGCAGTGCTGGGGAATCGTATCTCAGCATGGCTGCCTGGCAGTCCCTTCCAACAGGCTCCTGGTTCCCCCCCCAGAAATCCCAGTGTTCCCCCCTGCTGCATCCTGGACCCTTTCACCATCCACCCCATCCACCTCCTGGTCTTATCCACTGGCCTGGACTGGCCCAGGGAGCCTGGTCCTAGTCTAGCATGGCCCAGAGTGGTCCCAGCTGGTGCCCAGTCATGGCAAGCATCCCACAGCTGGTGTCTCCCTGTGGGGAGGGATGCTGGGTTCTGGGGGAGGTGTTGCTCTGCCAAGATTCAGAGGTTGACTCAGAAGAGCCTGTTTTCCCCCCAGGAAGAAGTTCAAAGTCTCCATGCTGCTTTGTGCTGGGAAGTGAGGGAAAGGAGGAAATGGTGATTCCTGTTCATGATTGACACAGCTGACTGCTGAGTTTCACCTCCCAACCAGCCACAGAGAGACGGATGCATAAACACACACACATACATATTTATAGGCACGCTCGCAGAAACTCATTTTGCCCAGGTCCATGAAGATGCTACTCTTCTTCTTACTTTCACTCTTCCATTTCAACCCATCTCTGAGCCTAAAAATCTGCTCCTTCAATGTGAGGTCTTTTGGAGGAACTAAAATAGCCAGACCTGAAGTTGTTGATGCTGTGGTGAAGGTAGGTTTGTTTGCCTGGATGAACTTTCTAGGGTTTCTCAGATGCATAATCTTGCACTTTGTTTGTCTTTCACAGTTAAATATCAAGTTAAAAAAGAGCTAATTATTTTAAAAATATTGTACTCGTAAAAAGCTGCCTGTGGTTGAGCAGAATGTATGTTGTTATTTTAGCCTTCATGGGAATATAACAGAAAAAATATTTGCTCTTTTCTTTGAAAATTGAGTTACGAAAGGAGGAAAACCTCAATGCACTCAATTGACTTTGAATCCATAAAGCTTTGTTTTGTGATACATTATTTACCTTCCTTATGTGCTAGTTATTCTCTAATGTTCTTATCTAATTAAACCTATTCTCAGGACAGCATATAGTATCTGTCATATTAGAGTCTGGTAGAAATTTGAAAAACCCAATTGCCAATTTCTGTAAGCAAACCCTGGCCATCAGGTTGCCTGTGCAAAAGCTGAAGATAACCCTGGTTTTAAAAAGAATCAGGTTTTAGACTTGCAGCCTTGCAAATGCTCTCAAAGATGCCACAGTGAGGGAGGACAAGGGGCTTGGTGTTAGTGAGGTGGCTGTGTGTGCAGAATGACACCAAATAGCTGGGTTGTATTCCTTTCATTGCAAACTGGCAGAGGAGAGTGGTTTGCTTGGCTTTGCATTCCCAGACCGTTCTTTCTATACTGTCAGCAATGTGGGCAATGTGTGCTAAATTTTGGGGTCACTTAGATAATTGTGGGTAGGTTTCAGGGGGCAAAGAGGGGTTGTTTCTCCTGACAAAATTCACTCACAAAGTGTAAAGAACAGTGAAACCAGGGGCAGAGGGAAGTCCCTGAGAATGTTGGATTTTGGGTGACCTGGACTTTCCCACGGGGAATCCCAGCAGTAGCTGTGGGAGCTGAGCCTTCAGTCCCTCTGAGGCGTGCAGAGGGTGTTTCTTTGGGCTCCAGGGGCTATTTCAGAGGAATCTGCAACTGAGACAGGTGAATGCTTCCCCCGGGGAAGGAGTGGGGCAGGGCAGAGGCAGCACCCCAGCAGTGGTGGTGATGGTGGAATCAGGCTCACAAGATTGGCTTTTGCTGCCCCTTCCCCTCCACACTTCCTCTTCAGGGTCAAGTGCCGAAGTTTTTCTCTAAATCTGAAACTATTCTGCTCCCAGGTTCCCTCTCCCAGTTCCTGCTGGGGTGTGCAGCAGCTCTGAAAGCAGAAAAGCTTCATTCCAGCCCCTGCTCCAGTCTCACAATCCCAGGCTGCATGACACTTCTTTCACAAAGGACCTCCCCCATGCCTGTAACCACTTCTTTCTAACCCCTTCCTAATCCTCTAAAACCAGCTGTATGCAAACTTCCTCCTACTCCTTCCCCTTGCAGATCATTTCCCGCTGTGACATCATGCTGCTGATGGAAATAAAGGACAGCAAGAACCGTGTTTGTCCTCTCCTGGTGGAGAAGCTCACCAGGTAGGGTGGCCACGGGCAAATGGACAAAACTGGGAGAGCTGCTTGGTGAGAGCCTGTGCTCTGCTCAGTGTTGCTTTACTGGGCTCTGTCCCAGTGTCAATGAAGGACCAGGCTCTGTCAGTCTCGCTGAGGGACAGGAGCAAAGGCAGTTCCAGACCACTGTAGAACACGTTTTAAAATCAGTATCACCAAGTTAGATTCAATTTGCTGCAGAGAAGCTCCCGAAGGAGAGAAAAAGTAAGGGGAAATGCCCATGAGGGCTGGCATCAGGCTGCAGCAGGACAGCCACCTTCCTGCAGGGCTTGGAACTGCCTGAGATTAGGGATTGCTTGCCTGGACAATCCAGACATCCAGAGGAAATAGCAGCGCTCAGCTGCCATGATACCTGGCTGAGGGAGAGACAGAGGCTGCAATGAGCAGGGAGAGTGTAGAGTGATAGAGCAGGGCTCCAGCTCCTGAGAAGGATTTAGTGTCTGTACCCACCTGCCTCTGAGGTCAGGCAGGCAGTGCCCAAACCCCTGAGCACAGGCCAAAATTATCTCGCTGTCAGCCCCCGTGAGTGCAGAAATAAACTCAGGAACATCACTTTCCTTCCAGTCAGCTGAAGGGACCAGAGGAGGAGTACAGGTGTGTGGCCAGCAAGAGGCTGGGAAGGAACAGCTACAAGGAGCAGTATGCCTTCATCTACAGGTGGGTGAGCCCCCTTTGCCAAAGCCAGCCCCTGCCCCTGCCCCTGGATGTGGGCTGGACATGGTGGTGGCTTTGCTGTGAGGGGCCAGAGAGGTGCAGGCTGTGCAGGTGGGCTGGGCTGTGCCTGGATGTGGCCATCATCCCAGCACAGACACCAGTGTGTCTGTATCCATCCCAGACTATGGCCCAGGTCAGAGCATGTTAGATGGTGTTAGACATGCCTCAATATGTGTGACATCCCCTATCCTGTTCATTCTGCTGCAGGCAAAGTCAGGTATCGGTGAAACAAACCTACCAGTACCCTGACACCCAGCCTGGGGATGAGGATGTCTTTTCCAGAGAACCCTTTGTCGTCTGGCTGCAGTCTCCCAAAACCGGTGAGGTGCTGCAGAAACAAGTCACTGTCCCACTGTGAGTCAGCACAGCCACACTGGCTGGGCCTGAGCACGGCAGAGGGCAGGCTCGAGGGGCACCCCACACTGCTTTTCCTTACAAGAGCAGCATCTTCCCTTCAGGGCTGCTGCCTCTGAGAAATCCCAGAGTCCTGCACATGCTCTGCTGGGAAAGGCTCTGCTGCTGCCATGGGCCGTGGGCTGGTGGATGCATTCCGTGCTGCTGGCGTGGCTGGGGAGCAGTTACTGTGTGGGTGCTGCTGGATCAGGATTTGCCTGCACTGGCACAGCTCCTCAGGCCCAGCTGAGTGCCTGGAGAGGGTCCCTGTGCAACCACAGAGATCACCCTGGTCTACAGTCAGAGTAGAAGCTGTTTCTCCCTCAGAAAAACCCCCTTGCTTACAAGTCAGTGTCTGTGTCTTTGAGACTCATTCTCTGTTTAACCATTACATTTCCCCTGTTCTTCTGCCTTATTTTGAAGCTGTCAGGGACTTTGCTATCATCCCTCTGCACACCACACCAGACACAGCAGTGCGGGAGATTGATGAGCTCTATGATGTGTATTTAGATGTCAAACAGCGCTGGAAAATCGAGGTTGGTTGCCACATCTGAGTCACTAACAGGGCTTTGGTACTGAGTCACTCGCCACATTATTCACTATTCAGAACTGAAAACCTTAAACCCATTGATAATGTACCCCAGGTTTTGAGTATCTCTTTGGTGTATTTTCATTGACTTGCCCACATTTTGTACAGTAAACTTGATCACCTAATAAAACTATTATCAGCCCTGAAGTGCCCAGCAGAAAGGAGAAGCCCCACTGCACCCATGGACCATAAGAATCCTCACTGGTCTTCTTTTGAAAAGCTGTCCTCATGATTACATTTGAAAACACTACATTTGTCTTCCAGAACTTCATCTTCATGGGGGACTTCAATGCTGGGTGTAGCTATGTTCCCCAAAAGCAGTGGAAGAACATCCGTCTGAGGACTTACTCTGAATTCCTCTGGCTAATTGGTGACAAAAATGACACAACTGTGAAGAACAGCACCAGATGCCCATATGACAGGTAAAGGGCTCACTGCCAAACCACCCACTGGTTATAACTCTCTGAGAGAAAAATTGTATCAAAAGGTGTTAGTGACCAATGGAGGAAGCAAAGGCATGTGAGGCCATCAAAGATAAGAGTGTCCAGGGGAAATGTGATCCAAAAACTTCTAGTCAGGAGCACAAAGCCCTCTGCAGACCAGACTGGGCAAGATTTGCACCGACCCAGCCATTGCTGTGGCTCTGCTCATTGTGGGGACAGATGACAGGACAGCCAGCAGCACTTCTCATCTGCAGGGAGCCCTGCAGACACCTGGCAGGAGGTGCTGCTGCCTTCCCCATGCCAGCTTTGCACCATGGCTTTTGCTCTTATCTTTGTAATTTGGATTGACAAATGCACAGAGAGGTTCTGCTTGGGAAGGGGACCCCTGACCTGGCCCAGGACATGTGGCAAGTCCTGCTGCCACTGCAGTTCCTTCCCTCAGCAGGGACAAGAACACATCAGATATTAGAGCCAGGAGTCCTCCTGAAGGATGAGTTTCTGGGTCTGAGCAGCACTTCACTGATACTCCAGTCATTGTCCTTAATTTTTGTATCCAAAGCAGGGCTTTGAAATTTGCAGCACTGTTGGGTGGGTTTAGACAGAAGTCATTTAATGTTGGCTTCTGAGGCCAGTGCACACCAAGATATTTATATTTATATTTAAACCTTGCTGCTTAGGAGGCACCTGAAGGAGCTGACATCTCTGGCATGTCTGGCAGTCCATGGGTAGGGACAAACCACACCTAGCTGTGACTTCATCAGAGCCACCTCTCTGGCCACCAGCTCAGTGCAGTGTGGCTGCCTCAGGGCAGGCACCCCATCACAGCACCCCATTCCCTTGCTCCTTGCAGGATTGTGGTCAGTGGACAGAAGCTCATCCAGGCTGTGGTGCCCCACTCTGTCAACATCTTTGATTTCCAGGAGGAATTTCAGATGACCGAGGAGCAGGTAGGCACAGCACAGCCCCTGCAGCAGCAGGGAAGGGCCAACATGGGAGCACAGAGCCAGCAGGGCTGAACACAGGCCTGGCTGTGAAACCAGGTCACTGGTGGCCATCGCTCCCAAACTGGTGCAGTGTTCACATGTGCCACATCCAAGCACTACACATCCAGCAGGGCTTGGAGTGAGTGAGGGTGGCTCCCAACCCTCTGTGCTGTTGTCTTGCAGGCCCTGGGAGTGAGCGACCATTTCCCAGTAGAATTTGAGTTAAAAGCAAAAGGTGGCTTTCTCAGCTGGCTGAGATCAAAGTTTTCAAGGAAGAGGAGACCAAAGAAGAGCCGATCGAAATCGTGAGCGTGCTGAGCCCCTCTCTATGGCATGGGAATACACTGATGCCAGCAGATCTTGTAGAAGACTGGTGTAGAAGTACTCACAGCAAGTGCAATATTTACTGGGTATAAAACTCCAAATATTTTGTAGAAGTTCAAATATTTTGAGTGAGAAGGCAAATTAAACCTTCACACTGTTTCTTCTTCATTGTATACAGAAATAAATCAGCTAGAAGCAGCACACTGTACTTACTGTACTGGTCACAAATGTAAGGAGTTACTGCAGGGCTAAAGCACTTCTGTGTGCTTTCCCTGCAACACCTGAAGGGCAGAGAGCTCCACATGTTCCCATGGGCTCTGGAGCTTTGCTATTCCTCTGCAGGGGCAGAAGGATTAAAAGGACTTTTTGCATCGTGTGTGTGTGTGTTTATGCTTCAGAGCTGCAACCAGCAAACATGAGGCTGTACCTGGTGGTTTGCAGTATAGAATATTGCTGAATTTAGAGTATTTCTCAGTGAGTGTTTAAATTGATCACAGCATCCAGGGATTTGGGAAAGGCAGAAAGAAAAGATAGAAGGAGAGGCACTGTCCCAGCTCAGGGCAGCAGGAAGCTCATTGTTCTCACCCCTGCCCACCTGCAGACCTCAGGTGAGATGTCCTAGGGATCCCAGGTGACACTGCTGCCAACAGAGTGTCATAAAATTCACATCAAAATCTGATTTCAGCATCCTTACGTGGAAGTGAACTGCATCCCCCCTCCAAAAAAAAATCTCCATGGCAGCCCAAAGTCCTCTGATGAACCAGACTTTAATGATGATTATTTAATGTAATGGTGCAGCAATCTGTTTTCCTAGCTCAGCCCACAGGCTGTATTTAGTGCAAACCAAACCCTGTCACACAGATGGCATCTGGGGTGTGGGAATAATCCAACTGTTAGTAGAGACAAATATTCATTTCCCTTCATCAATGCACCCCAGGTTGCCTGCTGAAGGGCAGGGAGGGCAGAGGAGCAAGAGAGACTTTGTGGGGAGGGAAACAGTTTGGCCTTTCTGAAACCCACTGCTCAGGGAGAAGAATTTGAGGAAAGAAACTAAATCAAGAGAAAATTATCCCAGGAGGTTGTGTGCAAGGCAGGCAACAAATCCTCCAACTTTTAGTAGCAATTAAACTTGAAATGATCCTCAGATTTGTATGCTCCCTCACACTGCAGTCAACACAAAGGAAAAAGCCTGATTTAGAACGAATATTTACGGTGGGATTTTTATAGAGATGGCACTGTCTGGCTGACATCAGTGATGGTTCATGTGAAGGCTGAAATCAGTCTGAGTCTCTGGCCTCACATCTTGCTTCTACATAAGCACCTTCTCTCTGCTGGCTTTCAGAAAGGAGCAGTGCACAGAGAAAGAAATCACCCTCCAGAAAAGCAATAATGGATACACTCAGTTATGAAAAATATGTAATTACAACTAAGTTTTACCGGAAATATTTATCCTTATATGCAATATTTGGTATAGCCCTTTATCCAACACTTGAAAATAAGAGCCACGGCCAGAGAGCCTCGGGAGGGACCCAGAGCAGTGTGCTGGGTTTGGCTGGGATAGAGTGAATTTTCTTCACAGTAGTTGCATGGAGCTGTGTCTTGGATTTATGCTGAAAACCATGCTGATAGCACAGGGATGTTTTTGTTACTGCTGAGCAGTGCTTACACAGAATCAAGGCATTTTCTGTCTCCCACCCCACCACGGAGTTGGCTGAGGATGCACAAGAAATGGGGAGGGGATGCAGCCATGACTGCTGCCTGCCACTGACCCAAGGGATGTCCCAGACCAAATGGGGTCCTGCTCAGCACTTAAACCTTGGGGAAGAAGAAGGGCTCATCTTGCAGAGATGCTGAGCTTCTGACCAACAGAGACACATCTTAAGGCAAAATGTTGCTCCTCCATGGAGAGCTGGGACACATTTTGGGGGGATTTTGTGTGCAGAGAGACATCATCTGCACTCACATTGTGTGTTTGATAGGGGCTGGGAGGTGTCCCAGACTCCTACTGTCAACACAGTCTGTCTGTCTAGATATTCATTAGACAATATTATAATTACATCCTAAAATATTTAACAGTTCGTGTTGTCTCTAGATTTTCCCCCCTGGGGATCATTGCCCAGCTGTCCCAACTGCAAAGGGGTTTTCAAGTTGTTCCAGCCTGCAGGAGCCTCAGTACATTCTGCAGCCAGAACAAAGTTTCTCTTTTTGATGAATAAGGCTCCTTGAGCTTTATCTATGATCAAACAGAAGTTTTACACTGGGAATCCAAAATTCCTGGAGAGACTTTGTCTCATGCAAGCCAGATCTCAGATCATGGCTGGGAGAGAAACAAAGAGCCTCTTCAGAAGTGGAAAACTGTTTCCTCCTCAGCAACCCTGTCCAGGCAAGAACACAGAGCAGAGAGGGTTCAGCTGAACAAAAACTGCTAAGACCTCCAATCCCTCAGGTTGGGATCCTCGGGAAGCCCTTCTCCAATGCATGGTACTGGAGGCATCCTCACTTCCCGAGGTCTCCACTGCCCCACAGAGCCTCCCCAGCCTACAGAAGAGCTCTCTGCCCCTCACCCCACAAGAGGAAGATTTTTACTGCCTCCAGTAAAAGAGACTTACACTGGGGGTGAATCTTGGCAGGGAAATCCCCAGGAACCCCCAGCAGCAGCCCAAAGCAGGACAGCCTCTCCCCTACAGCCTCAGTCGTCCCCACTGGGTAGGTTTGTCCATCTGCACCTTCCCCTGAAGAGGGCTCATGTCCTGGCCTTGGCACTGCTCCCCACTAACCCACAGCCCCGACACCTCTCTGCCTGTACCACAGGAGACCCTTAGGCCAGAGCAAGGCTCTGCCAACCTCCTTTGGCCTCTTCTGAGCTACTGACAGCAGTGAGGGCACAGGAGAGCTGGTACAAAACCCCACAGGGACCCATCTGGCTTCTTTTTTTGGGGACTGTACCTAATATCCAATCCAAACCTCCCCTGGCACACCTTGGGGCTGTTTCCTCATCCTGTCACTTGTTACACCTGGGAGAAGAACCCAGCCCCCACCTGGCTACAATCTCCTCTCAGGTGTTTTAGAGTGATAAGGTCTCCCCTGAGCCTCCTTTTCTTCACGCTAAACAATCCCACCTGCCTCAGCTACTCCTCATAAAACTTGTGCCCCAGAGCAGATGTACACAGGTACAGATGTTTGGCCACATACAGATGTGCAGCAAACAGCTGAGCTGCAGCCCCCAGAGGGGCTGTGTTCTGCTGTCACACAGCAGGGCTGGTAGCACTGACAGCAAAATCAAAGGCAGAAAAATCAAAGAGCCTACCAGTGTGGTACCAGCAGCTGGTCCAAGCTTGGCTGTTCCATGGCTCCCTCAGCCTCTGGAGGGATCGTGGGAAGCACTCGTGCCTCAGGCTGGAGCTGCCAACTCACTGCCCAAGCATCTGCCACGGAAAAGGAGCACGAGTGGAGCAGGGGCTCCCTGGGGTGTGAGTGCTCATGTGGCACTCGAGGGGAGCTCCTTTCAGAGCCCCTGTAGCCCAGAGCTTGGCGGTGCTGCAGGGGTTTTTCTCTTCTAAGCAAACCAAGGAGATGAAGAGCAGGAGGTGAGGGCAGCACTCATCTTTCTCCTGCCTCTACTCGAAAGAAAAACAATTTTAAAAATCACTTTCCCCCCCTCCATCTATGGATCGCCAAAAGCACCAGGAAGCTCCCCTCAGCTGCTCGCCCAGAACAAGGCGGGATTGCCTCCTGCAGGGCTCCTGCCAGGCACACAGCACTGTTCTCGGGGCTCCCTCCAGTGGCATCCCTGTACGCCCCGGCTGTCGGGGGGGTTCCCGTGGAATTCGCACCCAGACCCCTCAGCACGGCCGGCAAACTCAGCAAGGAAAAAGGATTTCATCGTGCTCAGCCGGGAGCTCCTGATCTGCACCACCCCACGTTCCCCACACGGACTCTCCATTCACTGCAGACAGCCCGCGGCTGACCCCAAGGAGTCCCTGGGCCCACGGTGCTTCTAAATGAATTTTGCAATAAAAAGGGAACACTTTGCTGGCTTGAGGTCTGGTTATTCATTGCCCACAGTTATTTAACAGGGAAACAAGCTGTGATGACGCTCAGGAGGCAGCAGCAGCTCCCAGGTGCTGGCAGGTTAGAGGGCACATCCACCCCTTGGCGTCCCTGCCATACCTGCACCAGGAGCACAAGGGCAGCTCACCAGCAGTGACCACAGCCTCTCCTGCCTGTCCACCCCCTTGGAAAATCTTCTAGTGACTGTGCTTCTGCTCTTTGGTTGTTTGTACCTGGTTTGGGGAAAGATGTGAGGCTGTTCTGGCACCAGGGCCACCAACCCCTTTTTCCGTGCCAGGGGAAACTGCAATCAGTTTGAACCAGAGGCTCTTTCTGCAGCCACAGAATCACAGAATATCCTGAGTTGAATGGGATCCCCAAAAATCACTGAATCCAACTCCTGACCCTGCACACAGCAACCCCAAAATTCACATAATGTGCCTGAGAACTTTTTCCAAAGTTTTGTGAACTGTGACAGGCTTGGGGCCATGATCACTTGCCTCCCTGGGGAGCCTGCTCCTGTGTTTATCCACCCACTGGGTAAAAGTTATCCAACCTTAACCTTCCTGAGCTGGGTTTAGCCCACATTCCTCTCCATCATCCTGAGGATTCAGGGACACAAACTCTGCACTCTCACCTGGTATAAAACCACAAGTGCCCTTTCTCTGCAGACTGGTTTTATAGCCAGTGTGAAAAACAAGGTTAAATACTTTGTGTGTCATTTTAAATATAGAGCCTCTGCTGTCACTGTTTGCAGGGGCAATTTTCTGGTAACGACAGATTTATAAGAATTCATTTCCATATTGGCAAAGAAACAAAAAAACTCCCCTGAAAAGCTCTGCAAATGCTGGCATTGAGATATGAAGCCTTTCTGTGCCTCTCTGTTGGGAGGAGAGCCTGACCCCAGGCATTTTTGGGGAAGCCAGATGCAAAATCCCACCCCCCAAACAAAACACCCTGGCTGGACATCACTGCCAGAAGGAAATATCCACCCTGGCAAGGCCAGCTCCTCCATGGGGCCCGAAGGACTCAGGCTTCCAGCTCAGCAGGGATGTAAATATTTGCAGTACCAAGGTCCTGCAGAAAGGCAGCTCAGCACAGGAAAGAGCTGTCAAACATACCTCTAGGTTCTGCTGGATCATATTTTCCTATTAAATTTTTTTAAAAAATCTTATATACTAGCCTTTCATTCATGTCATTTAGAGAACGTGCTGTAAATCTCAGTCAAATTAACAGTGACAGGAGCTATAAATCCAGCCTGATTTAGTGACAATATTTCTTCTAAGCATGCAATATAAATTCACAACTATGAAAATTAACTCTGAAAGTCTGAGAAATTCTGAAAAGCCATTTAAAAGCCTTTTCTCAGGAGGCCCTGGGGAAACAGCCCCACACAAGACAGGGGCCTGGCAGCAGGGCTGTTTTGATAACCTTCAGTGAAAGGGACCTGAGAATATTAACCATTACTGAAGGCTGTGGAGGAAAAAATGCTGCAGCCCTCCCTGCTGCTTTTCCAGCTTGGATGGAGCTGTGAAGATATGGCACCTGGGATGGGAATAGCTCTAAGTTACTGTAACACAAGGAAAAATTGCTTTTAAAAATAAACATTTGTTTAGAGGAGTTTGATGCGAAATGTTCAGGTCCCCAGTGAGTTTAGTCCCAGCAAGGGACTGTGCATGTTCTGCACTGCTGCTGTTAGCAGCAAAATTCCAAATACTCCTTTCTGCTGCTCTGGATGTGGACAAGAGATGCAATAAATAAGGAAAAAAATAAGAAAAAGAAGATCCTCCAAGCCACCTGGCACAAAGCACAGATAAACACCTGGGGATGCTGCCAGCAGCTTTGCAATGCCCCATTCCTTGGGTGCCAGAGCTGTCCCTGACCTGGCAGAGGACAAACTGGGCAACCAGTTTCCTTTGGCTCATGGGAGAGCATGGCACAGCCAGCTGTCGTAATAACAAATGGTTTGGAAAGTCTTTCCTCAAACAAATAAAAAATGCTGTGTAAAAAAGCATTGTGCCATTCCCTGAATTAAGTTTCATGCAACTCCATCCCAGTTTCTGTCAAGTGATGTCTGTAACCACTTTGGATAGGCTTTTCCATGTGATTTATACGAAGTTTGTTCCCTTTTTTTTCAGGTGAAAAGAGTGCATTGTCTGCACTGCAAGTACATTTCAATGTGAAGTAAAAAAAATTAATTAGAAAAAATAATCAAGTAAGTTTAAAACAAATAAATGCTGAAGCTAAAAGTGAGTGGACAAAAGAAAAAGCAGTTTCTGGATTAGAAATTTCACAATCTCACTTTCAACTGACAATTAGAGGGCAAAGTAATTACAGGGTTTGCATAATCTGACCAAACCCAGAGCCCTGCTAAGCAACAGCCCCAGCAGCCACACTGTCACTGTGCCTGGCTGAAGTCAGAGCAGGTCAGGGCTCTTTGGGAGTGAAGGGAGACCCAGCTTGGACACACAGAGTGCTCTGCCCAGGCCCAGGCCTGGAGACTGACCACTGCAGCAACATGGACAAAAAAAATATTAAGTATATTGGAACATCTTTACATATATATATATATACACACATAAATATACAATGATTCAAGGATTCATTATAAAAATATTTAAAGATTAATTATGTAAACATTAAATAATTAAAATTATTAAAACATACTATTTTAATAATTTAATAATATTAAATATTTTAAATAAAGTTATAGAAATAATTTAAATGCATACATTTAATTAATTAGAGACACTCATAGCTGCACAAGGCAAAATGCAATTCTCAGTTTTGCATGCAACAGCCCAGTATATGAGGTATCTGCCACGCTGGCTGCAGAGATGGCCCTCAGAAATACAGATCCAAGGCCATGGACAGCCAGAGGAGCCTGAAGAGAGAACTCCAACAGCTCCCCAAACCAAAGGAGGCCAGAGGGCAACCAGTGACACCCCAGGGCATGCAGGAACGAGCCCAGGGTCAGGGAGAGCTACAGGGCAGATTCTCTTTGCCCACTGGGATGTACAAATGCATCCCAACACCAGGCAGGGGGCTGGCACGCTCTGGAGGTGCCGTGCCATGGTAACTGCTGTGCTGCAGGGACCCACCTTCCAGCCCCCCAAAACAGCCAGTGACCCTCCCAGATGTGCCATGGGTCCCAGCACGTGTTGCCATGTGGCAGTGCCCTGCCCGGGGCTGCCCTGGGGCACTGCTCAGCAGCAGGCAGGGCTGCAGCTGGCACCAGGGCACTGCCAGAGCAGTGCAGGGCTCACAGGACAGCTCAGGCCAGTCGAGGAAGGAAGTTCCCAGTGGGACTCACAGGTATTAAGTGGCCAAATCCTACTGCAAGCCACCACCAAGGAGAGAGACTATAAACAAAGAAAAGTTCAATTAAATTGGTAGAAAAGCACTTCCGTACCTGAAAGCAAAAAACTGATGCCACACCCACTTCTCTACTGAAGGCAGTGCAGCCTGCAGCATTGCAAGTGTGCCCAGCAGGAGGCACCGGGACACCAGTGACCCGTACACACCACCCCAGCCCCACAGCTGCCTGCTCAGGCAGCCCCTGCACTTAGAAACCCCTGCCAAGGTGCCAAAAGCAGAGCAGAACGTTCCCCGAAGCACTGATCTGTGCCCAACACAGTCAGTCCTCAGCTGGCAGAGCTGCTGGAGGTACCTGAATGTTGTCGTCCAAAAGCAACCCTGCCAAGAAGCTCTTCCCATCACTGGGTGCTTGCTGTCCTTAGGTCATTTTTGTGGCTACTCCACAGCTGCCAGTGTCCAGGCCAGGTAGAGTTGGTCACTTGAAGCAGAGTTCAGTTTTTACTGGAGGTAACCCCAGTCACAGTGGCAACCAGGGTCTATCAACTTCACAGAGAACTGCTGCTAATTTCAGCCAGTGTCATTAAACCAAGACAAGGAGCAAAAGGCAAGAGAAGGCCAGATAAGGGCAGGGTAAACTGGGACACAGGAGTTAGGCAGGGGAGGTGCTCTCAAGGTTTACTCACACCAACAGCTGTATCCAGGTTTGTTTTGTTTAAAAAACATTGAATAGGAGGCTCACGCTGATATACCTACCACAAGGCTAATGAAACACAGTTAACTATAAAAAGGAAATAATCTGATAAGCCTGGAGCAGGAAAGTCCTTGGCAGCCACTTCGTCTCAGGTTTCACCGGGGCTTTCAGCAGGAGAGTGTTTAGGAAAACATCTGCTGGTTTCCATGGCTGTGCCCCGAGGTGCTGGCCCCAGGTGCAGGGAGACACCTTCTGCAAACAGCCCCAGGGATCCCGGGGGGAGCAGGGAGCTGGGAGTGCTCTGGGATCACAGCCCATGGTGCCTGGGGTCTGCACAGGGGCAAACCAGCACAGCAGCCACACTGCAGCCTGCACATTTACACCATACGGCTGAAACTTCTGCCAGATTGTTTTAAGGGAGAGAAAAAAAAACATTTCAGGGGAAAAAATTAATGGTGTAGAGGTTCTGCCCAAGTTTTCATGGCTACCTGCACAGCCCATAGGCTATTTGGTCTCCTGAAGCTGCTGTGTGATGTAGTTTCAGTCTGAACTTTACTGACTACATATGAAAAGAATCCAATGTTGTTTTTAACATGCACATTTTAATGAAGCAAACATTTCTATTTAATAAGTTATAAGATACAATTTTACAATCCTGCATTTTATTCCAGTTTATTTTATTTTTACTTTCTAGTTTACAATGTAGTGAGCATTTCACATTAAGGCACAAAAAAAGCACAGTAAAAAAAACCCCCAACCTTCCTTTTTCTCCCAGTAACTGTGCTGGAGAGCAGTACATCCACACATAATTACAGAACCGTAAGCATGAACTTCTCCCGAGGGACAGTGACACGTCAACAGGTTTTCAACAAATCCTACCTTCTCCAAACTGCAGAGTTTGAGCTCATCAGGAGAGTTTACTAAAGCCCCAGCAGCTGACAGCAATTCAGATATGCACCTGGGAAATAGTATGGAGTAATCCGGGACAAACAAGACAACTTACAAGGAAGTTTCCACTCCCTAACCCTTAGCAGCAACGGCTGTTGCAGCACAAAAGGAATTTCTGGAGAGAGGAGTTTGCTTCAGGCACATCCTTGGACTGAGGGACAATAAAACACCTTGCACCAAAGAGGGGTTTGTTCATTGATATTGCTATTATTGGTATTGCTATTACTGGTAACTTCACAGACTCACCCTGTGTCCCACTGCAGACGTGGGTCCCACTCCCAGGATGGATTCTTTGCCCCATCTCAGACACTGGCCTGGCCTGCAGCCTCCAGGGAAACCTCATCTTTTCAACACACCATGGTGCTCTGGACTGCAGTGACTCTGGGTCATACAGGTGACAGCCACGCCTGGCTTGGCAAGTTGAGGGGCTTTACTTATCCCAACCAAGCCAGGGCTTGTTCTTAAATCAAAAGGAGTGTGTGTGGGGGGTTACCTGTAAAGTTACAGAAACATCACCAGCATCCCAAGCTCGTTAAAAACCGCATTACTAGCATCATGGCCAAAAAGCTACCTGTCTCTAGAGTTACAAAGCATTAACATAGAGAGGCTGAAAGCTTACACAAAGGAATTTTCAGTCTGCTTTTGGTTTGCTGTAAAAGATAAACTTTTTCTAAATGTAAACCATTAGCAAAGCATTTTCAGAAACATTTTAAATTTGAATGGTAAAGCTACTTATAATAGCTTTTCATAATGTTGAGCGTTAAAATTGATCAAGTATACAAAGGCACCTATTATAGTACCAGTTTTACCTCATTTCTTTACAGAAAAGAATTTGAACTGGGGACAGCCCAAGTCATATTCCATAACTAAAATGTAAAGTCTCCAGTCAAATAAAATCAGTAGTTAAGATACCCAATTACAAAGACAAATTCCAGTTTTCAATTAACATCTAAAGTCTTTAACATCCGCAAGGGAAATTAGTGTCTAGTCATCCACATGATTCTCCAAACATTAACAGTGACCCGGACAGTACTACAAAGGTACAATTGGAGGAGATATTAAATAAATTGACATTAGGTTGGTAAGTAGGATAGAAGTGAAATGCTTGTAAAAACAGAGTTTATGCCTGACTATTGGAACGCGAGCCGTGTGAATCTAGAAACCGCATTTTGCAACACGACTGCACCCAGCACAACCCCACAGCTGAGCTGCCAAGGCAGAGCCCCCTGGGAGCTCACGGAACAGAGACGTGGAAGGGACTCCCAGGAATGTGCTCGTCACCCCACTTCACTGCCAGCACATAGTCCCCCCTCTCCTTGACCACGTAAGTGACGTTGTACTGATGGCTGCCCAAATGCTTGATGGACACCTCTTCACACGGTATTGTGGGTCCGTGGACGCCCACTAACAGCATGTTGGAACCTGCAGGAAAACACACAGCTGTAAATATCCCTGAGCTTAAACAAGACAGCGTGGTTGTACCATAATATATCGTCTCTGCAACACATGGATTTTGTTATTTTAATTCACAGAGTGGCAGCTGAGCCATACCTCATTAATTTGGTATAAGAAGGAATTTTATATTAAAAAGCTTTCAGCCTCATAGAGGTGAGGGTTTATCTCTGCTGTTTGCCAGACCTAACAGGTTACCACCATCTAACTACAGGTTACCACCATCTAAATAGAGCACAGGAGCCATCAATGCTGGTTGTGAAAACAAGCTGGTATTGCTTTACAAGTACTTCATCAGAAAATAATAGCAGGGGCCAGTGGACACAGCTGGCCTGTAATCCACCCACCACAGAGCTCCCAGATGATGATGAGCATCAAAAGGTTACAGGAACACCATGCATTACATGCTACAATGCACCACAAGGGTTGCTTAAGTTCAGCAACCTGTTTGTTCTCATGCCATAGCCCTGTGGTTCTTTCAGGTGCACCTGGCTCAGACAAAGCCATTTGGAGAGGAACTAGAATCTTTACAGCCTCTGTATTAGGACTGACTTGGTGAGCACAGTAGAGTATTTAGCACTTTTCTTTAGTACCAGATCATTACCTCAAGCTCTAAATTTTAACTCTGCAATTCAGTTCAGGTAGAAAAAAATGCCCAGCTAAACCAGCGACCCTGAACATCCATCTGGTTCCTGTATCCATACCTGCTTTGCTGCAGTCCACAGAGAAGGAGCTTTTCTGACCCACAAAAGCCTTTGAGAGTCCTGCTCCCCGGGACACCACTTTGCTGGCATCCGAGGTGGATTTGGGAATGGCGCTATAGCAGGTTTCGGTCGATGACCTTGTCACCGACTCCACCAGGATGGAAGAGGTTTCGTTGGCACTGCCTGGACTAACCAGCCGCTGCCCTGCAAACAGAAAAGGTTTCTGACATTCAGATTTGCTCCATCTGAAAGGCATTCACAAGGAGGTTCCAAAACCCTCCTAAATGACTAGCATGCATTCTGCATCCAAAATGCATTTTTGGAGAGGAGCAATTTCCTCCTTGGGTTTTTAAGCTGACATCTTCCAGCACCGCTGGCAACAATCCCTTCCCAGAGCCCTCAAGTGGCTAAAGGACCACAGGAACTTCAGGATTCATTATGCAAAGCAGGTTGCTTAAGAAGAGTTAATTGTGCTCCAATCACCAAATGCCAAAAATGGCTTGAGTTGGCAGAAAAAGCAGGTGCAATTTGGCAATAACCCATTTTGAAAGCAGAGCATGTCCCAGCCTGGGGGAGTGCAATCCCTGCCACCCTCTCCCGAGAACATCACCACTCTAGGGGCACCACAAGAGGGGTCACAAGCTCAGGGGGAGGAGTAGAGATGAGCTTTAGCCTGTGCTTAAACACAGTGCTGGAGAGAGAACAAGCTTCCTAAACCAGCCTTCCTCACTTCACCTAGGAGCCTCCCAGACTGACCTTTGGCTAGGGGATACCTTCACCAAAATGAGACCAAGAGAGGCAACACATGCTACAGGTGAGCAGGTTTCTGGCTTTGAGGGTGGGAGAAAATGGGTAAATAAGTCACATTTCCCTGCAACCCATGCAAGACCCTAGCACTAGATCAGGAATTAATATCACCCCATAAAGCTGTTTTCCGACCCATCACTGAGTCAATTTGCCAAGCTCCATGACTACTGCTTCTGTAGCTGCTCCTGAGACCCCCTCCTCTAGGCTTTGGAGGGGATGGGGAGCAATGTTTTGCTTCTCATGGTTTTGGGCATCTAGACAAGAACACTACATTGTCTCAGGAGGATGTTTTGCTGAATGACATGACCTGATTCAGGCACAGAGTAAGTACTAGTTAGCTTTTTACCTGTAACCTTTGCCTTGAAAGGGCTGCCCACTATGTGGTTAGGTCCACCATATTTAACTCCAATTAAATAGTTTCCTGGAGCCATGGGTGTGTACATGACTTTGTAACCTTCTGGAGTTTCCTGGCAGTCCATTTTCACCTTTGATGGCCCTTCAATTGTAACAGAGAGGGTACCTGGACCAGCCTTGGTCGTGTTAATGAAAAACTCCGACTGCAGTCCTAGAAAGACGTAGCACAGTGAGACACACTCTTCCTCACACCCGATGTTACATGCACAGCCTCAGGCATTCAATAAGGGGTAATTCGGCACAAGATCAGTCTGCCCAGGGCTACAGGCAGGGAGGGACACCACATCCACCCCAGCAGCCTTGCACAGGCCAGCCCCAAACGGAGATCTGCACCCCTGGCAGCCTCCCCAGCTTCATCCTGCTCCCTCCTCCAGTTAGGTTATGTGATGTGTGGGAGAAGGGGTCATGAGAGCCCTTCAGGACTCAAATGAAAGTAATTTGGTATCAAAAAACTGGCTTAGAGAAGAAACAAGAGCTTTTCTGCTGGGCATCAGAGCCCACACCCACATAGCTCCAGCATGGCTAAGTTTGGGAGAGCTCAGAGCTGTCTCGCTGCCTGGACTGCAAATCAGCAGTGATGAGCCCACAACAAAGCAGGAGACACAAGGGGCAGGAGATGGCCTGGAGGAGATGAGTGTTTGAACTGCTCGGCAACAGCACTCCAAGCAGTTTGTGGAAACAAAAGCTTGTTTAATTACAGCATCTGGTTAACACAGCTGAATTATTGCTGCTAATACTAAGCCAATGACACAATGCCAGCAACAGAAGAAAAAATTAAGTAAGGCTTTCAGCCCCCAAATAATTTACTGTTAGACTCTGGCCTCAATTATTTATGATCTTGGGCTACATGAGACACTGTTGAGGAGGAATAAAGTACTCAGGCACACTCAAACCAGGATGGCCATGGGAAAGTTTACTGCTGCTGCGATGGAAGCAAGGAGACGTGGGAACAAACTCAGGAGAAGTTTCTAGCCTCCCCACATAAGAGACTGCTGTGTCGCAATGCTGGAAGAGCCCAGCTCCCACAGAGGACTGTGCCATCTGCCAGTGCTCCAGCAGCCCAAAGCCCTGGCACCACTGGCCCGGGAGGTCAGGCATCAGCCTGCAATGCCCTGCTCAACTGGAGAGAAGCTGATTCTCCAAGCCAGCAAGCCTCAGAGCTTCCTGCTAAGAGCTCCTGCTCCAGAGGCACTGCCTTTCCCCAGATGAAGGCTCGCATTGTTGAGGCTGCAGACGCTCAGCCCTCCCAGGGGCACGGTTCAGGTGCTCAGCCACTGAAACCCTGACACTGGGTCATTGTTCTGCAACGCTGCTCAGCAGCTCCCAGGGCACTGCGCTTCTGGCAGTGGCCAGGATTCAACAACGGGGCACAGAGCAGCTTTGCTGAAATTAAACAGCCTATTTAGATTAAAAACAACCCCAAGCACCTTTATAGATGAAGAAATATTCCCCTGTCCCTGATGCATCACTGGCTGGTATTAATGAGTGCTTTTGTTTCCACCTATTAAAGGAGCTCAAGCTACATCTTTATTTTATAGAGTATATCTGCATGTTTCCAAAACTAACTGCTTGGTTCCTCCAGAACAGCAGAAGCTTTGTCTGAATAACTGCAGTATTTTTTTTTTCCACAGGGAGAAAAAAAAGTATGAAATGAAATCCACAGGAGATGGCAGTGGATAGGACAAAATGAACTAGCTATGCCCTTATGCAACAAAAGGAGAGAAAAATAATCATTTTACTCTGCTATTTACCTGTGTGTGTGGCCTGAGCAAGAATACAAATAAATCAAAGTGCATATCCTGGAATGTTTTCATACTTACTAAGGCCACAAATCATAGAAATGAAAAAACAAACCCTAAACCCTACATTCTTGAGTTGAGAACTATCAGATGAGGCAGCCACAGCAGACAACAAGGTGCCAGATTTCCAAGAAGAGACTTTTCACGCTGCATCTGCAGCATGCACAGCACACGACCAACAGAACAACCCACCTCCTCCCTAGGATTTACATATCCTACTGCATTTCACTTGGGATTTCTCAGAGGTGCAAGCACCAAAGGGAAGGTAACAGGGTACATCCTCATACCCATTTAATTAACACAAGTTAAACAAGATTCCTTCATCTCTAGACACCCAACTCAGACATTGCGTTCATGTGTGGAAGGGAGCCAGAGCATCTCTGGAGCTCGAGGGACCACCAACATGGAGCTAAACTAACCAGCAGAGCTGTAGCCCAGCTGCTAACCAGCAGTTCAGGGAATGCGTGTTGCAGTGGCTGATTTACAGAAGTTTTAAGTTTGTTAAGGCTCAGTACAGGCTGCAGACTTGTGAGTGATGGTTTTAAGACATGAGGAGCATGCTAGAAAGCACAATGAGCCTGCACTCAGGTCAGCACAGAACGCGGGTTAGTTGAGCTGCCTTAGCAGGTGGAGTCACGTGAAAGAACGCCCAGAGACGGGCTGTGTGTGTCCCAGAGCCCGAGTGCAAGCAGGCCTGCAGCAGCAGGGTTACCCGTGGTGCCGCTCTCCAGGCCGGAGCCGTAGGCTGTGACCAGGGCAGGGTTGCCCGCCTGGCCGGGCTCGCCCACGCGCACCTTGAAGGGGCTGCCCACCACGTGGCTGCCGTTGAACTTGACGTCGATGGAGTGCACGCCGTTCTCGTGGGGGATGAAGCGAACGGCGTATTTATCTGCAACACAGAGGGGCTCTCGTGACAAACCACACACCCGATAAACCCCACGCAGGGCTGATGAGCAATCCCAGCTTCCAAGAGCCTTGGGCGTATTTCGGTCCCAGGTTAAGTGAACCCAGCTACACCAGCTGCTGAATTTGTATTTAAGCAGGAAAATGCTGTATTTATCACAGAAGGTTTTACAGCTTGTGTTTTCACATTGTTCACTAGGACTTGATCTCAGCTGACATCTACTCTGAGGGTTATTTGCCTCACGCATGCACTAAACATGAAAACTGAATCACAGCCCAATCTGTCAGCAGCTGAGGGAGCCGTGTGTAGAAGGAAAGCAGCTGGTCAGAGCAAGGCAAATCTCACCAGCAAGCTGAGTGTGCTGCTCTGACACCACACCTTTATCTAATGAAGTAATTTAGCAATTTGCTGATATTTCACATTTTTGATTGCATGTTAACTCAGAGGCATGACTGATCTCCCCCAGCTGGACAGCTGCTGTTTGTTCATAGTACAGACCATAACTCATACAGACCTCAAGTGAAAAAGAAAAGCTCATTGCTGAAACAGGTGTTGAGCTTTCTGTAGTGTTTGCTTATAGACAGCTTCCTTGACGTTTCATGTGAAGGAGTGAGTGTGATTTAAAAATAAACTATTAGTCAAAGATGGAAGCATAGCTTTGAGAAATAAATTTCTTCTCTGGTTAAATTCAACAACCACATCATATTTATTACTAATGTCACTATACCTTCACTGGCAAGCCAAGACATAAATACCTCTATCTTACACAAATTAGGGCTCAGTCAGTTCATGGAAAAACACGGACATAACCCTGACTGAACAGGTCTTGACACCAAAAAATCATTTTCCAAGCAATATGCTCATCTCTGGGACACACTATTTGTAAGCCAAATGAACAGAATTCCCTGTTGTGGGGAATATTCCCAAGTGCTTTGGAGGTCATGCAGCATTTTGATCATCATCAAGCCGTGCTCACCTGGCTCCAGCTCAGAAACATGGCACTCTTCAACAGCTCCGGAGGGGCTGTGGACTTTAGCATCGATCTTGCCCTTTGCCCCATTCAGCCTTATAGCAAAGGATGCTGGCTGATTAACTTTTAATCCAGACTCCTGAGAATGCAACAGTCAGAGATTTATCAAATTCAAACTTTCATTTCAGACAGCACAAGATCTGTGTTTGGGAAATAACCACTTGAGTATAAGAGCTTTTTAGATTTTAACAGAAGGCCTAAAGTTGTGACTTGCATTAACTCTCAAATCAGATGCTCTCTCCTTCCTAGGGGGTGGATGACTCAGGAGTCACCCACTGTTAGCTGGGCTGACTTTTCCCATGGTAACAGACTGTTTTTGGAAGCCAGACAATTGCACCATGTCAAAGGGAGGCAGGTTTACAATACTAGTCACCCGTTATCACTTAGGTCAGTCCTCGTATTCAAGCACTTGATTTAAAGGATGCTTAAGCTATAGCTCCATTTTCAGCTAATTCATTCATTCCAGATTCATTCAGGGAAAAACCTCTGATAATCCAAATGTCTGAAAGAGTAATATGCATGTTTATATTTGCCACAAGAGGTTGCATTTAGAACGTCACCACAAGACGTCTCAAGCATGAGAAAGTAATTTAAAACACGAAACCAGATGTTGTGGTGCTGTCAGGCCATTGGTGGAAAGTGAGGCAGATCCACATCTGAGCCACAGTGGTCCTCGACCAGCACAACCCATGCAGCTATCCAGCAGTAATCTTCCACACTTAACATACTTTACCTCATTTTGTTTTCAACTAAATCCTGAAGAGGGAAATAAATGCAACTGAGTAGAACTGAGGAACAGTGTACAAACAAGTCCCTGATGTGGGTTTAGTGGAGGCTGATGCTGCACAATGGACTCCATTACAGAATACTCAGCTTTATCTGCCTCTCCAGGACTTAATTGAAGTGAATATTCCTGTCAAAGAGTCTTTAAATGAAACACAAGGCAAACATCAATACCACAGTGACTAATTAACGCCCTTGTAACTCCTGGTTAGCAGAGATACTATCAGATCAGGCTATCACGGTTCATTTACACAGCCGAGGTGGAGAACTCCTGCAGCCCAGGCAAACTCCTGGGGATCACATCTGGGACATAACCAAAAAAAGCCTTAACTGAAATACTAATCACCACTCAAGGAGGACTGAGGTACAGTATATTTAGACACAGATTCTCAGTTTCACATCCAAGCTTCTGGCTTTGGAGATTTCAATCAAGCCTTTAATGTTACTTGTATTTTAATGCCTGTAACCACACACATACACAAATTATATGGTGAGGTTACCAGATGAGCCCAGACCAGCTACAAAGCTGTGATTCACTCTGAGATTCACTACCTTTCATGAATCATCTGAGCTGTGAGACTCTGTGGTTTTGTGGAATCGGCCAGAGCGAATACAGGCCCTGACCTCATGGTGGGGCCACCTCTGTCTGCCTGGCCAGGCTGCAGTGATGTCCCAGCCATGCAGCCCTGCACTACCTCACCTGTGCAAATGCAGCTCTTCATGCATGTGCCAAATGAGGAACTCGGTACCAGCACAGTCACTGGTGGTTCACCTCTAAGTTTCAGTTTTCCTTGTCTAGCTAATGGCATGGGAAATATATCTTAGCTCCTCCAATGCTATTTCTGGAGCCTCTTATTCCTAATTCCCAAGTGTTATCGATTGTAACACACTCAATTGAGCCTTCTGCCTTTGAACTCTGGCTAGCCAGAGTTACCCAGGGACTAGCTGCCAAAAATCTCTCTGGCTGCAAGCTGAGCTTGAAAACAAGCACCAACCAAGACAAGGCCATTACTAAGAAAGGACAACCATTTGGAGAACAAGGACGCAATCAGTCTCTGTGGTAAGCTGTAGAGATGTTTCCTTATGTCTCACCTGAAGACTAGTGACAGTGAGCCTGCGAGCATCATCGGAGGGGGCGATGACAGGAACCAGGTAGGGGCTTTCAGGAATGTGCTCATCATTGAACTTTATGGACACCTCATAGTTGCCTGCAGAGAGAAGAGAAGCAGTGAGTGCCCTTAGTTTCTCTGAAAGTCACAATCTGTGTTGTTTCCATGTGATCTGGTCTCTGTACATACCTGGCTCTTGAACTATATATGATGCACCACAAGATCCATCTTTATGGTCATCAAAGGTGATTTCTGCTTTACTTGGGCCTTCTACAGCAATAGACAGTCCTCCAGCTCCAGCTTCCCGTGTCCATATGCTGAACTCAGCTGTTGAAGCACACAAGAGCACACACAGGAGTAAGTTTGCTGCTGCTGGATTGCAGCTTCCTCCCAACAGACCGTAAAGTTCCACACTTGAATGTATTTGAAAACGGTAGCTCATCCCATCATCCTGGGAAATACTGCTTAACAGTTTCTCCAGAAGGCTCCAGTTAGCCAAAACACTGCCCTCACTGCAGACTTGCACACAGCAGATTGTGGAGCACACAGAGAGCAGAGGACTCACCTGGAACACCTGTCTCTCCACGCTCCAGCCCCGGGCCTCCAGCTCTCACTTTATGGGCTCCTCCCTCACCCAGTGGCCCCACGGTGAACTGGAAGGGGCTGCCTGGCACCGGCTGCCCTTTGTATTTGACATCCACAGTGTGGACCCCCATTTCTTGTGGCACAAAGCGGACACAGTAGGTGTTTTTGTCACACTCTACAATTTCAGCATCGAAGTTTCTCCCAGAGGGACTGGTTACCTGAGCTGTCATATCAGCACAATCAATTTCTAGCAAGAAGAAAATAAAAAAAATGCAGATTAGAAAGTGACAAAAGGTTTGGAAGCAGGACCTGAGCTCAAGTGATTACCCAGTACGAATAACAGAAGAGGCACACAGATGCCTATTGCATGCTCAGCTACCTGTATGCTTCTGAGCAGAAATCCTGACCAGCTACAGCTTCCCAGGTGCTACAGATGCAGATGAAGTGTCTGGATAAGTGCAGCCAGCTAAGCCTGGCCTACATGATTCACAGTTTCCAGACAGTAGTACAAACATTTAACCTCCAACATGATCTTAAAACCCTGGAGCTGGAGTGAGCTGTGCAGCCCATTCTTCAGCCTGCTGTACACAGAATAAATTAAGGCCTCACCAGTATTTAATTCTCCATGTGTTGATTATGGTTATTTTTAACTGTCTGAAAGGACATTACAAGTGTTTCTTCTCTAAGCTATGTTAACATGAGGATTTACAAAACTGAAGTTCATATTTTCCCTGCTTCAAGTACCCCATGCTACACAAGTGCAAGTTGTGGTCTTGGGGATAAGGCTGTTGTTGCTTACCTGGGATTTTTAGGTTCAGATCACATATGCTTCCTACTGTTGCAACAGAGGGAGCCCGTCTTGTTCGTGTAATGCTCTCCTTAACTCTTCCTTCACCACTTATCTTCACACTAAATGGGCTGCCTGTAAGTATCACAGCAAGTCATTCCTCCTCTACTTATTATACACACCACTGAGGGCAGAAATGAAAGCTTCCTCTGACTTGTAGGGAATCATAGGGGAACTTTTATATCCAACCAACAATCAGGCCCAAGTCAAATACATCCATGTAACCAGAAGAGTTTTGAATGTTTGCTGCCTGGGGAGAACCTCTTTGACTCTTTGGGACTTATGGTCCAAGCCAGATCACACAGCCCACCCACAGTTCCAGAGCACTGGTCAGGCAGATAAGACTCCTGTTGCACTAATCAAAAATTTGCCCAACACTTCTGCTCACCTGGAATATGTTCGTCTGCAAATTTAGTGGACACAATGTACACACCAGGTACAGTTGGAAAATAAGAGACCTTGCAAGTTCCATCTTCTAGATCTTCAGTTTGGATCTCTACCTTGCTGGGTCCTTCTACTGCCAGTGAGATCCCACCATAACCTACAACATAGATAAGTCAGCCTCAGATTTCCAAAGCTCTGCTCTATCTGACAAAAAATAGTCCAAACCCATAGCAGGTGCTAGTTGGTAGATTTGTATCCTAATGGGCACATGGGAGTTGCATGATGCCTTAATGGCATTTCTGTACCCCCAATCAGTCAGAGGCATAGCATGCATTCAGCTCCTAAAATTCTCTGACTATATCCCTTCTATTTTAATAACATTGAAAAGTTATCTACCAAGCTAAAAACTTATCCAAGGCTCCACTTTAAGCCAACAGGGAAATAAGTATCTTCCTCATTTCCTTCTTGCTATACCAAATGATACTAGAGCCAGCACCATTCCAGTGAGAGTCCCTGTTGGCTGTAACAAAGACATGAGCCAGGAACTTACAAAGCACGTTCTAAGTTAACAGCACTGTCTGTGGTTAATAACTGACAATGATGACTGTGTTTAATGGCAGCTGCTGCAACCTGGCAGTTGCATACTGAGGGAGGCAGTGCTCTCATGCAGAGTCAATATGTATCTCACAGCATCTCATGGTCCCTTTGTGAGGGAACTAACCAGCTTCTCTTGTGTCTACAATGAAGTCACACATTTCAAAGGTTCGTCCTTCTACCAAGCCACGTCCAAAAACTCTTGCCCTTCTGGCATCCCCGATCTCAGACTGGACCACCATGATTGTTACAGGGCTGTTTGGTACATGGCTCCCATTCTTCTTGATGCTAACCAGATGTTCTCCTACTTCCCGTGGAATGAATGAGATGCCTGCAAAGCAGAGAAATGTGAGAAATTTCTTCAGTTTTTATTCATGTCATATTTGATTTAAATGCCTTAATCACACCAAGAAATGAAGTACTGGAAGAGCAGTCTCTACTCATGTTGAAGAGTTGTTCTCAAGTGGACCACAAGGCGATTTATATATGTTGACAAAACCCACTTCAGTTGCAATCTGGCAAGTCATGTGCAAGCTAAGACAATAGGCCATTCTTCATACTTTTCTGTCTTTGGACAACTGCAGCAAACACTACCAACTACTTGGTTGGACAACACTCTTCTGGAAAGGAGCACAGAAGTCAGACATTTACACAGCAAAGCAAACTGGAGTAAAGGCTGTCATAGCAATCTCTCAGAGCTTACCAATGTGGTTATTGGGTAACCTCTTCAGAAGACAAGGCTCATCACGACCAGATGGGGCTTTAATGCTGGCTGTTAGGAGACTGAGATCAGTCTCATTGATGTCCAGCATGAAGTCAGCAGCAGAACCAAGCTTAACCTGAGACCGTCTTCTGTTATCATCTGAATACATAAAGAGAAACAAGTCACAACACATTACAAGGTTATGTGCAGAATGAATCAGAGGACTTCAAATTCCTGTCACAAACCAGGTTCCTCATGTTATCAGAGGTTAATTTTTAATATGAAGTGCTTCCAGAAGTTTAAACTTTATACCTGTGATCTTGGCTGTGAATGGACTGCCTGGAATGTGTTTGTCATTGTATTTAACCAGGATGCTGTAGTTCCCAGGTAGAGTAGGCAGGTACGTGACTGTGCATGTCCCATCTTTGTTATCAATGCAACTGATCTCTGCTTTTGAAGGTCCTTCAATAGCCAAGTCCAGTCCACCTAGGAAAAAAGTAGAGTAGCACTTCTGTAAGTCTTTGTGAACACCGGGTCCAAAGAGAAATATCCAGTATTGAAGTACTGAAGTACTTCAATATCTAGTACTGAAGATGGAGCTTAAATGTGTGTTTTCAAAGGACAGCAGCAAAACCAATTCGGACCAACCCACTAAGGCCACAGTTCTACTCAGTGTTTAGATTTACCAAACAGTGATTCCATATCCAGTCAACTACTACTGCTCTCAGGAAGAGGCAATAAACCAGTTTTTACTGCAAGTTACAGCCTGATATTTGCATAAGTCATTTACGTCACATCAGAGATTCATACAAGGACAGATCAGTGTAAATTAAAGTCAATGTGCATTACACTACCAAGAAGCTTCTCATTTAGGGTAGGATGGTAGACTTACCCTCTCCTGCATCTTCTGTGACAATGGTGAAAGTTGCTGGTTTATTTGCAACTCCATAAATGAGGCCAGGCCCATAAGCAGACACACTGCCACTGTTGGGGTAATTGACATAGAACTGCAGAGGGCTCTCTAAAAGGGAAGAAACCAAAAAGAAGCACCTTTAAGGATGAGTGGTCTGGACCACAAGAACTGATACCCATGTTCTTGAATGCCCCTTCTCATTAAATGGTATCTGAAAAATCTGATTGTGACTGTAATACATTTAAAAACCAAATAAGCCTCCATTTCCATCCTCAAAATACACTGTTCCACAATTTGTGCCACGTTCAGTCCTGGAAGAGTAAGTGTTACTCTAGTTTGCAGAGAAGAAGCTTAAATGACGTAGTAAAGGGTCTTATTCATTGCAAGTTTATTTTTAGCACATTAAATCAGAACATGACTCAGAAGCAGGCTTTCAGTTCAGGCACTGATTGTGAATTTTGGTAGCTCAGAATTAGGAACTAGCACAGCACATTGTCTGACTCAATGAACCTGAACTAGCAAATTTGAAGGGTATCCAAAATGTATTTAACAGCCTCAGATTAGCTAAGCTGGTGCACAAGAATAAAAAGGACAGTCACCAACAATAATGGTTTAAAAAACCAATAATGATTTCAAAAAAAGGCACAGATAGCTCTTCAGTCTATAGTTAAATTTTGCAGCTGAGGCAGTAAATATTTTGATTCTTGACAACCTTCAAGAAAGAAGCATTATGGCACATCATCTTTCTATCCCAGCAGAGGGTAATGGTCCTAGAGAACCAATGCATCAGACAGGTCAGCACCTATGGGGGTGCTGTATCCATAAAGGGCTGAAGAGAAGGAAGCAGCATCCCATCACTGGGCTCCCTATTTCAGCCCAAGTAAAGCTGTGTTTCTGTGTGAACAGAACCAGCAGTCCCTCTCAGGCAGTGCTGAGGGTACCTCATGTCCACACATCCTTCTACAGGTCTGGCCCTTTCTGCTCAGCCCCTCAAAGCCAGCCTGCCTGGAGAACCACAGGGCAGCCACAGCCTCCAGGCGAGGCAGCGCTTTGAGGAGCTGCTGAAGCAAGGAGAAAAGAAGAGAAATGGAATGAAAGGCAGTGGGTTCTGTTTGTTAAGAAGCAGCCAAGAAGAAAGAAAGATTACAGCATAATATGCATGTGTGTTTTATTTTATTGCAATCAGATGGAAACCGTAACTACAGTATTTTTAGCCAATCAGTTCTCCCCACAGTTTTGAGATTTTTTTTGCCAATGCAGTTTTAAGAATAAACACACACTGTAACCAGTAGTTTTGTTGAGCACCATGGCAGTAAATTTCAACATGAAAAACTGGTAGTTAGAAAATTGTATGTTTCTTCTTCATAATAAAACACCACAAAAGCTAGTTTCCCAAACCCGAGATACATTTTAAGCCTGGCTGGTACTATTAAACCACAATGGAAGCTCATATGTGTTGGCACTTACTCCTTTGCTTTAACTCTCTCTGGACTGTTTGCAGAGGAAGGGTTGCTGAATGGTAAAATATCCCAGGCAGATCTTTCCACAGCATGTACGACTTAGCTACAGAACCTCACCAGGGAGCAGATACATCAGCAGGACTCTGCACTCAGACTTGCATCACCTGCTTTGTCAGACTTACCTGGGATGTGATTTCCCATGTATTTTATGTGCATTTCATGCAGCCCAACCTCAGTAGGAGCATATTTCACTGTTACTGTGCCATCTTTGTTATCCACAATATCTGGTGTATCCGTCTTTCCAGAGGGCATGTGCACTTCACCTACAAAAGGCCACCATGGGAGTTACAGAAGGAGAAGCTGCCTGCTTCCCCTCTCCCACCCACAGAGAATTGTCTAGCCACTTTAAACAAGCATTTTAAATTGTAAAATTCCTTACCCACAGGCAAAAATAGGAGACTAATGGGAACACTAACCAGACATGTTTTCTACTTAAGCTACATGAATACAAGGCAGTGGCAGACATCTGGCAAACGGTCCTGTGACCTTCCAAACTCCACAGGCAGGGCTGTTTGTTACAACCACAGAGCTCTTCACAGCAAGTCACATAAAAAGCATTGATCTACCTCACAGCAAGATGCTCCCTCATCTGCTGCACTTTTGAAAATGAAAGATTGACTGTTCCTTCAACCTGGGACAGGCCAGGGCTTGGGGTGGGATTGCTGAGCTAGAGGGCAGAGGGGACACAGGCTTTGTGTGCAGGAGCTTCGTACAGCCAGGGTGCTACTGGAGCAATGCTCTCAGCTGCCAGACCTGTAGAAGAGGGGTCACCTGCTTTGGGGAAGGTACGTCACAGGAATGCAGAATTAACTGCTTTATAGCATCTGCAGAAAAGAAATAATGGAGCTTATCAAGAATGCATGTAACTGCTCCAGAAGGGTAAAAGCATCAACAGGCCCTACAGGGCAGTAGCTCACAGCCTAGCACTGAAGGCCACAGCAACACCAAGAATCCCCTTACTTAACTCAAACCATTGAAGGGGCATACCCTACTCATCCTCAGGGGGTGCCACTCAATGTGAAATTCAACAGCTACGTTGCTGGCAGGCTACAAACCTCCCACACACACTGTGGTCTAGACCACCCAGTCTGCGAGCTGCAAATGGATAAACACACTAACAAAAAGCATAAATCTCCCTGAGAGGCACTCCAGGTACCTGTTATTTCTCCTTTCCTTACAGCAAATGGGATAACCATATCAAAGGGCCTGAACCCCATGCCGTTCATGTCTCCAACAGGAACATAAGCTTCTTCTGTAACCTAAAGCAAGCAAAAAGATGGGTCACTTCAAAAAGGCTGGTAGAGCCAAATGAGCACTGAGCAACTCCACTGCAAGCACAAGCAGAAGAGAGTGTGCGGTGATTATTGCAGCCAGCCAAGGACTGGGCTCAACCAGAGCAAAGTCTGGCCAAGCTCTCCTCTACAACACCACACCACAGAGCAGAGCAAATCAAACACGGCGCAGATGGAAGACATGCTGGAAAAAAGTGAGAGATCAAAATGGAACACAAAGGGATGGAAGACAATGTAGTACACACAAGACCCAAAGTGGCTCCATCTGAAAGGATTTAGTTGCTTAAGCCTGGAAGAGAAAGTGATTTTTAAATGGGGCCGAATGATTGCAACACAAAATGGACAAAAGAAACAAGTTTCACAATGCGACTCTGATCTCAAGACACTGTGATTTTACTGGGAAAACAAAGCAGTGCACTCAGGGTGCTTTTGCCAACAGCAGACATTTCAGAAGTGGAAGCTGTGGGTGCAATGATCCTCTTCATGTTTACATGAGTTTACTTGGAGACTCCCTTCAAGCAGCAAAGAAAAAACAAGGTCTGTATCCCAAGAACAATTGATGAAACAGAAAGAATGAACACAATGACCAGAGCGATCAAGCAGTCCCAAGAAGCAGGCTGTCATCTGAAATGGAACACAGATGGGGAGCTGAAAAATGTAAAAATAGTGTACCCAAGGGCGAAATCCGGGGGGGGAAGCGCCCACTGGCTCTTGCGACTGTGCGGCGACATCATCTGCATCTACAGCCTGGGCAGGGGTAGAGGCAGGTTAGTTGTTACTAGATGTTATTCTGGCATGGAAGCATTCCCACCTTCCACAGTTCAGAACACACTGCTCCTTCCAGTTCAACACCTTCTTCCCACTGTGCAGCCCTCCCAGTCCTCTTGCCATAGCAAAGACCCTGATCCTGCCCTTATCTGCAGGCACTGGGGGAGGCCACCAATGGCACAGCAAAGGTACAAAGCCAGTACGTGCTGTTGTATGCTTGGGAGGGAAGCAGAAAGCTGTGCCTGAACGCTGGTGGAGATGAGTATCAGTTGCTTTCTTATGGGACTGATGCAGTGAGGGAAGGGAAAAGTTTAAACCTACGATAAGAGTCCCTGAGTGCCTCACAGCACAATGTGCCAGCTGGGAGGCAGGGGAGCTGGCTGCTGTGGGAAGCTGCTCTGGCTCATGCACTTGGGTGAATGACCCAGCCCACATCCAGCCATAGCAGCAAAGCCATTCTTCTGATTCACAGCTGGGACTGCGCCGTCAAGACGCCGAATGTGTTTTCCCGTGGTGCAGCCACTCTTCTCACCAGGCATGCCAAGAGCATGACTTGCAAATTCCCATCTCCCCCATTAACCTGGCATGAGTGGCTGGGACTGACACCCACACAGACAGCTCCCCCAGGCTCAGCCATCCCAGTCCCTCCTGCCCATTTACACCACTGCAAGCCACCCTAATGAAATAACCCACTAGAAACTTCTGCGTGGATGGACTCCACTAAGAAAACCAACACAAAACAGAAATGCTGCTGTTTCAGTGTTCTCTGTCTCCAGCAGAGACACTCCAGTCAAACACATACAGCATCAGTCAGCTAGGAAGTGAGAATTTTGGCTGGCCAGGATTGGGCTCCCTGACCTCAAGAGGCATTTCCTGTGGTGAACCTTGAGCAGTGACCAAGGGAGTCATCTCTCTGAAGGAACTCTTCAGACACCCATAGCCATCTGCCAGCATGACAGGTAGGAAGAGCTAGGGTTGCTGGCCCCAGGGACTCACCCATGAGCTCCATCTGGACTCAGTACAAGTGGAGTCCTGTGATTTCAGGGACTGAGATGCACTAGAGGCTGCCTGGGCTGAGATAAGACCAGGAATTATTCTGCCAACACAGAGCTGTTCTTTGCAAGAAGGGCTTCTGTGAGCCCTGAGAGGCACCTAGTCTGCTTCTCAGGGGGCTGGGGTATTGTTTGCCAAATGTGGAGTACTGCACATTGGAAGGAAGATAATATGAAGGAGGGGGAATTTGGCTATAACAGTTTATCTAGCACTTACAAATAATTTTTAAGTGTGAGCTAATAATCTGCTTCCCTGGGATCTGTCAGCAGACCATTCCTTATTTTGGGATCAACTTAATAAAAAGTGAGAGACAGAGAAGGCAGAGCACTGTATCTGAATGGCCAACATAATTAGTTGTAGAAGCTGATTACAACAACCCTTACAACCCTTAGAAAAAGAACTACATGGTCAGGAAATGAAAAACAAATTTCTTCAGAAAAGCCAAGTCTTCATCCTCTGATGGTTTCTATCCCACTCCACTTAACCATATTGCCTGCTCAAAATAAGCTCTGCAAGGAACAAGGATTCATTAGCCTCTGCTAAACTAATAAATATCTGGACAAACATTTACACACAGAGTTAACCTATTGCTAAATAAAACATGGCAGCAGGAATCTGAGTGGGAGGTACTTGTGGAGGAGAACTGGCTTACCATGACGGTGAAAGGACTGTTGGGAATGTCCACCCCACCAAAGCGGACATAAATCACATAGGTTCCTGGCTTGGCAGCAGTGTAGAAGATATCATAAGTCCCGTCCTCATTTTCAACAACATCTGCTTCAGCTTCTGTCCCATCTGGCGTGAGGACGGTACACGTCACTTTTCCCTTCCCTGCTGATTTGGCGTCCACCACAAAACCAACCTCCTCACCAGTCTTCACAGTGGGTGCAATTCCAGGACCTACAAGGCAATTTTCATTACAGAAAGTGTTCAGAGGACAGTTTTCCCAGGCAGACTGTCTGTGAGGTGCTTGGGGAGCATGGCACCAAGACATTGGTCCCAGGGAGCCACAGATGTGATTTTGGGAGCAGATGATGAACAACAAGGGACATTTGTAAAATTGGTCAGCAGAGTGGTATGCAAGAGCTGGCTACCAGTTCTCCTTCTCCTCTGCAATCAGAGAGGCTGGATGGGAACAGAAAGGAAAAAAGCAAAGTTTGAAGAAAGCAATGCTTTAACCCATACTCTTATCATCCTACTCCTTGAAGCAGAGTCAAAGGCACTTTCTTCTGCCAGCAACTCAGCTGCACTGCTTTAACATAAACCTCCCTGTGTAAGCAGCTATAAAAGGGCACAGTAGCAGCCACGGCCACATTTTCTCCACCATTATCCACAAATTATTTTCCACTGTTCTGCCACACATCAAAAGAAAAAAGACCATCATGCAACAATGCCAAAATTGTAGCAATCGATCTAGCTTGAAGAACACTGTGTTTAAATGAGAACTATTATGTCTTATTTGCAGTAGTACATATTGAATACTCCAGCTTCTGACCCCCACTTGTTACCAGGTAAATGGCTCATTTTCAAATGGCAATGAACCTACTGGTTTAATACTTTGGCAGTATTCCAGCACTTACTCCTGGAGTGATTGTATTTCAGCTTTACAGCACTAAATCAGAAGCACTTCTTGGAAATGGGAAATTTTAACTGGCATCTGGCAGTAATCTCCATCTCAGTTACTTTGAATAGTTAGTGACTTGAGTTACTTGGAGGAGTATCAGATTTATCCATTAAGGCATCTTTAAAACAAATTTTGATGCAAAGAGGATATATTTTTTTTTCTTCCATTGTGTCAGGAATGTATTTCTGTTTAAAACAACTTGAAAGCAGCCAACTCATGGACAGGCTTCAGAGCACTCCAACTGCACAATGCCCAGGTCCAGCACAATGCCCACACACCCACAGATCTACAATAGATTATGTTTCCCTGTTCAATTTGGCCTTATCTACTTTATTTATTTATTCTACAATCAAGGGACTTAATGTTCAGTGGTATTCTTGTAACTAGTTCCTGTCACTTCTGCTCCCTGCCACAGCCTCCTGGGAGGTGGCAGCATGCCACACTGACCACAACCCAAAGCCACATGAACATATGTCCTTAAAACCTCTGTGCTCCTACAGCAAAAAATCAGGAGTCCCCCACACCAAGGCAATGATTTTTTGAGTCATAGTAATGTGTTATCTTTAGGTGCTGTCGCTCCCAAAAGCCTATTCAGACCAAGGCCAATCTTGACCATACAGAAAAAGCGGCAGAAACCTCCATTAATAACACCCAGCTTGCATAGGCTTTGCTAATATAGAAGCACACAACCAGCAATTTACATCTTCAGAATTAATTCTGCTGTAGCTTGCAATGAAAAGCTTCTTGCAATGCTCATTGTGCAAGGAGCATGATGCAGTGGACACACACGTATGTGCTATTTTTAAATCAACCTCACTGAAGTTCTCAGCTAGAATATTGATGCCAAAATAAGCATCAGACAGTTGCATCTGGCTGTTTATAACAGCCCAGGCAGTCTGACATATTTTGCTAGAGGCTGCAAGGGATCCCTGCTCACCCACAGGGTGGACACCTTTTTATCTTTAGGAACACCCCTTCTGTAAGAGCAGTCAGACTACGCAAGTCTCAAGCACGTCCCTACACCCATCACATCCGCTGTACCACGCTCAGAAGGCAGCTTTACACCCAGAATAAACAACAGCAAAGAGAGGAGTCAAACACTCACCTGTGGCCAAGCACTTGCTGGCATCCCCAGCCGGAGATGCCCGGATCCGGTAGGGAGAGGCTGGGATATCATCTCCACCGTACTTCACACCGATCGTATAGCGGCCAGTTTTGTCAGGCACATAGGTGACCGTGTAAGTGCCATCCTTGTTGTCATGAATGTCCACTCTCTTGGGTTTGCCCTCCTGGTCCTGAGGAATGCAAACCAGAAGATGTAAGCACTGTGAAGGCTTTGAATTTCCTTAGCTCGGCATCAAATCTGTTCACAACCATACTTATCTGGTCTCAAACAGATAAAGAACTGGAGTTTTTTGAAGTTTAAAGATATTTTACTCAAAGACTAGCAACAAAAATGGAGTATTAGGAGCAGAAAGGTATCAGACCACTATAAAATAATCAGAGTTATCATTAACTACTCTTCGGTTGATATAAGAATGTTTGTAGGAACAGTAAGCCATTTTAATGAACTTTATATTAATTGTAAGAAGTTCAGGTTTCACTGTCACACTGCAGTTGGAAATAAGAACAATGTCCAGGGCCCTGAGGCACAAATGGACAGTCACACTGTGCAGCTCTGTCCTGGGTAAGCACTGGGTAGCCTTTGGCAGCTGCTCCCTGAAAGGTCTGAGGGCAGGGGGAAGCATTACTGGAGTCTTCTGTCAACCCTCCTGCATGAAGCATCCAGGTGCTGGCATATTGCAAAGTCTACAGTTAAAAGCAGGTCCATGCAGCCCTTCAATTACCGTTTCTCATCAGCTGCAAAACACAAAGCATTTTAGAAAGTCTTCCAAGCCTGCTTACAGGGAATCACACGTTGACTCCATTTTGTATTTTATGGCTTAACACTGTGTGGGGTACAGTATAAGCTGCAAAGGACTCGAGATTTTAGGTACAGCACCAAAGAGCTTATTTCTTTCAGGAAGGCTTGTGAAACATTTGACATTCAACAGCTCAGAATAAGCAGCAAACAAATGCTGCCAGAAAGATCACCTATGCACTTCTACCATACAGGACTTGTGGAACTAGATCTTCAAAGCTCCAGCCAGGCTGGGAGCTCTGATAAGCATTTTGGATCCTTAAAGAGTACACCTGCATGCCAGAATTAATGGCAACTGCTTTGGTGCACCTGAGCAGGCATTGAGACAGGACAAGAGCAAGAATGCAGAAGGGCAAGTACAACCAGGCATACCATGACCTAGGCATGCCAGAGCTCAGCTATGTGCTCTATGGTCCACTAACCAGACACTGCTCTCCTGAGGCCACAGAGTCCAGGCACCAGAAACTTCGGAAAGAGTAGTAACAAAGATAAAACAAAACATTCCTGCAGTATCTCCTTAAGCAGCTTATGACTTCTGACAACCTTGAGGGAGATGTGTGTGGTAGTTTCTCATAACTTGATGCTCAGAGTGGTTGTTATCTCATGGCCTTGCTAAACACTGCTAGAAGACTGCCTCCATTTCAAATAATTCAGTGTTTTCATAATATTTCAAGAAATTACTTATCTCATTTTGGGCATTTGCAGAGTGTGAGGTTAGGCAAGAGCCAAACAGAGCATATCTGATGACTTTAAGACAGATGTTTCACAGAAGCACTCTCAAGAGCATCACAAAGGCAGTGTTGCAAGGCTTTCCTGTACCAAATCTTAGGGTCCAGCCAGCAGCCCAGTCTCCAGGACACTGGGTATATTAGGATAAAGCTGTGGACACTTCAGAAAAGAGGGACTCAAGTCCACCCAGAAAATATGTTTCCTGTCCTGTTTGGTTTTGTTACTTACCGTGATCTGTACAGCCAGAAGTCCCTGCCCAGCATCCTTAGCATCCACAGCAAACTCCACAGGCAGGCTGGCTAGAATGCCATAGGAACTGAGCCCTGGTCCACTTGCTGTCACTTTACTGGCATCATATGTAGGAAGCACCTTCACCTTGAAGGGACTTAAAGAGAAACCCATTATTTCCCCTCCTCCCAAGTCAGTGGCTGACAGTTGCTGCAGTACATGCTGAGGTATATGTGGATACAGCCCTCTTACACTGTATGCTGCAGCAGGCTCAAAACACCATTATACCCTGAGGTCATGCAAGGAGCTGCACTGGTTAAGTAGAAAGGACCACAGACAGTCCTTAAATGGTGCTCACATACTGGGAGAACACAACTGGATTGTTAAATCTTCAGCTCTCCAAAGTTTCTCTTATCACCTTACCTTCGAGGAATCTCTTCATCAGCATATTTGACAGTGATCATGTAGGGTCCCTCCTGCATAGGGGTGTACACCACCGTGTGGGTGCCATCTCCATTGTCTACCACATTATCAGGTCCCACAACTCCTAAAAAAGCAACATATGACTTTTCTCAGCTATGCTATTAAAACACAGTCATTGCTGCACAAAGCTACAAGACACACTGCTCATTTACAGCTGGCAACAAATTTCAATTTTTTTTTTATGAAAGCAACAGGCATGGATCAATGATCAGTTTCCCTTATTTTGTATTCAAAGCCATTGACTTGAGATAGATTTTCTTTATCCACAGCTCTCTGGGCTCCCATCTTCTTGCTGTAAACAAACACTAACATGAAAATACTGTCTTTTGGTACAGTCTAGGTCAAGAGCAATTGCTAAAAGTGCATTAAAGATCTTTCAAGACAGAAAATAAATAATGCTTATAATTGTCTGAACTGTGATTTGCAAGATTACTTATTATTACTGTGATTCACTGCACAGAATTGAGCTCTAAAGTCAGTTGGTGCATTCACCAGCTGAGTCTTTCACAATCAGGTGTTTAGAAAGGCAGGCTTGCTGCCTAGGCAAGAACACCCTGCAAGCTGCCAAAGACCTGAGAAAGCAAGATCAATTATTTCAATTTGCATTAAGCTAAATCTACAACAGATTGTGTGACATATCAGTTCAGATCAACACACAAAGCAGTCTACAATTACAAGTTGGCTTTAAAACACAGAAAGGATTAGTAGTAAAGCAAGCACAAAAGAAATGTATATAGTCGCCATGCACAGCCTAAAAGCAACACCGTTGGCTCCCACTCCCTCCTGCAGATGATTCTTGTGGCTGCCAACCGGATTTCCAAGAACCAAAACTGCCAGTAGTTAGTGAGAGTTCAAACCTGTCTCAGTGTCACCCTTTGGACCACCTTTAAAGAAATCCGAAATTGCTTTCAATGGGGAGCGCCATCCCTGGGAATCCGTCTCATCCGCTAGAATTAAACAAGTGTTACCTGCAGGGCACCTGCACAGCAAGGCCTGACACTCCGTGGGGAGGCAGCTCTCACCTCCCAGCAAGGTGAGACTTGCAGCCAACAGGTACTCACTGCCAAGATACTGTGCCACTGAGACACAGCTTTCTAGGTTAATGCAAACACCATTAATGCTATCACTTGAGGGCCTTGTTGCTTGCTGGGGACCACTGAGCAGTTTCACCATGATTCAGAGACTCCTGCAAGTCACTGACGTGTTAGACTTTGGACTTACTTTTTGATGGCTAGAACTTCACACACAACTGTTCACCAGTGATGGTTATTCACGTCACTTCTCCCAGCCCTGAAAATTAGGCTAAAGCCATCAAAGACACTGCTCAAAGCAGAACTACCTGGGACACAGCTCTCCTTTGACAGCATGACATGTGGGTCAGCTGCCAAGGGGCACATGACAGATGAACAGGACCAGAGGGAAATGTTCATTCAAGTGGCATCACCACCTTTGCAAGCAGGGCCAGGACCATGTTACCTGCCCAAACAGAGATATGGGCACAGCCAGATGGAATACTTTGGTTCTTACCTCTGGGTCCTGTCACCACCACTTCAAGAGGTGCAATTCCTGCCTTGCTGGTGTCTACAGTGAAGGACTGAGGGATTTTGGCTCGAACAGCTGTACCCAGACCTGGTCCTGCTATCTTCACCTTGCTGGGATCCACAACATCCTTCACAGGAACTTTGAAAGGACTGCCTGGAAGTTGACATAGTAAGTGTTAAATATCACTATGCTAACAAAGAACAAAAGGCCTTTTTTTTCACTACTTTTCCTTAGGCTTTTTTATTACTATCCCTCTGCTGCAGGCAGGAATGACAATCCCACAGCCTCCACACTATCCCTCTGCTTCTGCAAAAGACAGAAGTGTAATGATGGTGCTTCTACATTTTCACAGAATTGATGACAGCAATTCTGTTGTGACCCATCTGCTTCTCACACCTCAGGAAAAAACCAAACATGAAAGAAACCAGAAGCGTACACGAAGCATCATGGAGGCAACACATTTCATTATATCTTACTAAGTTCAGTATGTCAACAAAGAGAATGGGAACAACCAGAAACAACCCCTCTTACTGCAGAACAGGATCTTTAATGCATCCACATACACCCACTTGTGTATAATATCAGTTATTTGTCAAGGATTAGTGTCCCTTTTCCCATCCCACTCTCATCTGTACCCATATGAGCAAATGCCACTGCCTTTGCTGCCTGAATTCTGAGGAAAAGCAGAAAGCCAAAATAACATCAACATTCCAGAGCACAAGAGAGATGCAACCAAGTAAGAAATCTGAGTTTGACTTCTTCCCTCTTCTGAAAGCCACCAAGCAAGAGCCCTTACCAGGAATATGCTCTCCCCCATATGTGATGTTAACATCATAATCTCCTGGAACATAAGGAACATACTCGGCACTGCAGCTCCCATCTTTGTTATCTTTACAGCTAATTTTAGATTCTGAAGGTCCTTCAACAGTTATTCCAAGGCCACCAATTCCTGCCCCTCTGCAAGACAAAAATACACATTGTTAGAATCACCTGCTTCTAAAACAGCTTTGTAGACTTCACATGCTCTGGGCGCATTTTCATCCTTTTTGGAAATGTGGTATCCTGACTTCTGATGTTCAGCCTTCAGTACGTGCTGGCAGGCAAAGCTGTTCAGCACTACCTCAGTCAATTTTTCCTAGAATTTTCTCCTCAGTAACTATCAATACCTAATGCTGAATGTTTGTAGAGCAGAGTAGATGATGAGGTAGCACACAGTCATCAGCTGGCCATAGCTTGGCCTTTTTATAAATATTTGTATTGAGTTTAAGCACCCTGCATTGCATACACCACTACACCCCTCCCTCCCATCAGATATTCCTTCAAGATCAATCAGGCCCCATCACCTGGTGACGACTGAAAAGGCATTTGGCTGATTTGTGAATGCTTCTGTAAGTCCAGGTCCTTCTGCCTTCACACGTGATGGGTGGCAGCCCTCTGTGACACTCACTCTGAAGGGACTATTTGGCACAGGCACACCATCATACGTCACACTGACTGTGTGTGGACCTGCAAACAAGTGAGATACATCTCCTGAATTCTCTAAATGTGCTCATCACTTAACATAAGATGCTACGCACTTAAATGTCAGTATGTGTGTAAGAGTTTCCTCTTGCATTTCACAAGACTTCACTAGTGTTTTGTAATTGAGATTCCATCTACACACTGTTCTTCTAAAGACAATTTACCATAAAAGTCAGTTCTTCAAGTTAAAATTGAGCTTCTTCCTGCAGAATTAGCTCCTCTATTGGCAGACCTCTTGCAAAGATGCCAAGAAGTTACTGGCAGGCCTGAGGGATTTGCCAAATGAAAGTAGCAGAAGAGCAAGCTCTTGGTTTTCCCCTTTTAAGTAAAAGAAAACAAGCCCCAAGGTTACCCTTTTCAAATGGCGTGTACTCCACTGAATACGTTCCATCAGCGTTGTCTTGGATGAGACAGTCTGTGGGGGAGCCAGATGGGCTCATGATCTGTGTCCTGATGTGGTCACCACCAGCCTTTGTTAGAGGTCGAGCATCCACAGTGAACTCAGTTGTAGCTTCTCGGAAGACATCTACAGGAAACGTTTTGAAGAGTTACTTCAAGAAGTGCATATATTCCAACAACAAAACATTTGGTGAAGCAGCATGATAAACAGCTTGTTTGGGAACATGAGACTCCCATCTGTCCAAGGATCACCATGGAAACGTGCAAGGCTTTTACAACTTTCAACGCTCAGAATACTCAGAAAGGACTGCAAGTTCTACAAATTCTGATTAAAACAGTCTCACCTTTTCCTTCGACTCCTGGCCCAAACACTTTAACTCTGCTTGTGTCCACAGCTGGCTCCACTTTGACCCGGGCTGGGAATTTAGGCACTTGCTCTCCTCCATATCTCATCTTGATTGTGTACATGCCAGCTGAGAGTGGCACGTAGGTAACGACATAGGTCCCATCTTTGTTATCATCAATCTGGACCTCAGCTTTGGAACCAGTATCTGACACCATGTCCACCCTCAGGTCCCCAGGACCTGCTTCCGTGCAGTCGACATTCACCAGCCCTGCCTCGCCAACTTTACCATGCTCCAGACCTGGGCCTGTGGCAATGACTTTAGAGACATCAAATGGCATTTCTATATCTGCCTTAAAGGGTGAACCAGGAATGTGAACTTCTTCAAAGAGGATGTTTACAAAATACTCTCCAGGCTTTGTAGGCAGGTAGGAGACAGAGCAGGTTCCATCGCCGTTGTCCGAACATTCAATTTTAGCTTCACATGGGCCTTCTACTGTCAAACCCAAACCTCCAGTTCCTGCCCCTTTGGTATCAATTGTAAATTGGGCTGGTTTTCCAACAAGGCCCCCTCGAAGACCTGGACCATGAGCTTTTACCTGAAAGAGAATATGCAGTTGAGCTAAATGGCCTCTTCCATATTATTGCTAGAAGACTTGCTTGTATTTGTGACTCAATTAACAGGCTCTTAAAAATACACAGAAGGCACTTTGTGCCTTGCCACTCAGCCCATTTTTACTGCAAAGCTGGTACTTCTCCTTCAAAAATGTTTCTAGGCAAGGATATTTATAATCTCACCATAGCTGTTTTTATATAGCCATGGGAAATAAAAGGTGGAAATGTTAAAATATTTGACGGCTGTACACATGTTTTTCTAGAAACATATTTCCAGAGAAAAACAGCATCTTAATACAGCAGAGATGCTTATCAGACAGACTTCTATTAAATTAGGAGCAATACTTAAATTTGCCACATTATGCAGGGATGCTTGCCATATTTTTGATTAGTTCAATGTTTTTTTTCAAATACAGAGTTACAGGAATGGGAAGCTGAAAAAGAAATCACTGAGCACTCTGAGTAAGGATATTCCTGGGTATGTTTTGGTCAAGACCAAGTCAAGTCTCATGCAATAGCCCACAATTCAGTTTTCAGGTATGAGTTGCTGTTACAGCCCTGTAACTGTTCACTTACCTTGGAGGGATCTGGAGGCAATGTGGCCTCCACAGTGTAGGGGCTCCCTGGGATTGGGTTGCCATCATAACTCACATCCACCACATACAGTCCTTCTTCCCTTGGGATGTATTTTGCAGTGCTGCACTCTTTACCCAGAACTGGTTCCACCAGACATGGCACAGCTTTCCTCATAGGACTGGAAATATTAACCTCCAGTTTACCCTGCCCACCAGCTCCTTTGGTATCAATTACAAATTCCTGGTCCTTTCCTACTTCCACTCCTGAAAAAGACAAAAACCATATTACATTACTTAACATCAGACAGTGGTCCAAGCAATCCCCCATGCACATATCACTGAGGGAGCAGGTACTGGCAGAGCCCTGCTCAAGTCTGCATTCCTCTGCGGGCAAAAAACCCTCCCGAGCCAAACAAACACAAAAATCCCAAAAAACAACCAGCCCAAAAAAGCTTTGGTTAATTGATGCTACAAAACTACAGGGGAAAACAAGACTGTAAGGTGTGGTCTGACAGTATCAGAGGATCATTTCAGGAAAACAGCAGTATTTCACAGTCTTGAGTTCTTCTACTTTTGGAAAACAAAAAGACTGTATTAATGACACACTGTACATTGTAACAGTCTGATATATGTGAAGAGCCAGCCAGGCCTCAGGGAAACAGATTTCATCAGTGAGTGCTCAGCCTGGTGAAGCATCCAGCTCTGTTCACCACAACAGACCAAACCCCAAATACATGTTGTTTTCTCCACATTACTATGTAATCTCAGCAAAACAAACAAACAAACCAAACCAAACAAATCTAAATTGAAATTCACTCCCCAAGAGGACTACCTAAATAAGTGTGGTCAAGTTATAAAGTTGGAGCTGGTTGATCCCTAGCTGCAGCAAGTTAAAAAGGAGATTGTTTTGCCTGCTCCTGTTGCAGCAGTACATGTTGGCTATCACCCAGACTCCAGAGACCCTTCAGAGGCATCCAGCCCACAGGTACTTACTGTTCTCAAGTCCATTGACTCTAACTTTGCTTAGGTCTAGAGGAGCAGCAACGCCCACCGTGAAGGGGCTTTTGGGGATAGGATCGCCACCGTAAGTTACCGAAACCTTCATTGGACCCTAGATGGAGAATTCACACGTTAGCTCAGTTCCTCCCTTCACACAGACACACCAATGCTCAAGCAGTGCATAACCACATCAACCAATCTATTTTATCTGGCCACAGCCAGATTTACTGGTTTACAGACACTAAAGCTCTCACACCACTGCAGCCCTTCAAAGTACGAAGTGGTTTTTATTTAATACAGGAAGAGCAAAAAAGACAGTTGTTTCCAACATTTAATTCGACTATATTCAAGCTGCCTGGCAAAGCCTCCAGCTCAGGCTGGCTCCCACCCTCCCGGCGCTCAGACCCGACAGCTGAATGGATGTCCCACTGCTCCAGACCAGGTATCCCCTTCCACCACAGGGAGAGGCCAAAGCTAAGACTGCAAAGAGGCCGTATTATTACAGCATCTGAAATACCAGGGGTTTAAGCTCTACAAGTCAGAAAGATTAATGCTCTTGTGTATTTTGGCTGGAACGCTGCACAGCCATGGCAAGTTCCAGCCCATGATGTGTGTTCCTTTTATTCTCTTCTACCACAGTCCATATTTTAGCTATATTCACTGTTTGCTTACTTTACATTCTTGGCCGGTTCTGCTCCCAAGTGAAATAATCATGGATGTTTCATGCAAGCTAGTGAATAGCTTCCATGATTATTTTTAGTTGTTTTTAGAAAACATACACGTGGGTAGCTGTAGCAACACCACGAGATAGATAAGGCCAAACAAACAGCATTAAACCAAGGCTGCTCTGCTAGTGACGCTGCCCCTCAGGAATTTAACTACCTACTCCATCCTTCCCCTGCTCTGGAGAGTCCACAGCCTCATTCATAAGCTACTGCTTAGGAACCTGAGAAAGACAAGGTCCAGAAAAGATCTATGTGCTCACAGCATGGAAGAACAATGAGGCTGCTCTAATGACTGAGCAGTCTTATTTTCATCTCTTTTTAACCATTGCTCTTCTACCACTGCTCTCTGCGATCATCTCCTGTAAGCCTGCAGCTCTTCCAATGACCCATGGTACTTCTCCAGATGGAAGAACCAAGTGGAAAACCTGGTTTGGGCACCCTGGCTTCTTCTACCAGTGGTTTTTGGGTGAAACACAGCAATCTGGTACTGCTCATGAACACATGGAGTACAGAGGAGTGCTCCCTTCTGCATACCAACCCTGACTAAACAAGCCAAAGCCTCTCCAAACAGGCATGCCAGCCACATCCTGAGCTCATGCAACTGCTTTATCAAAAAACAAACGCTAGCTCTATGGGGCTTCCAAGAACTCTGAACCAGCATTATCAGCTAAATAATACTGCAATCTTCCTTATCAGTTCACTGTTGCATAGCTCCATTCAAGGAAGCTGGAGCAGATGACCTAGTAGCACATTTGGTTGTTCAGGAGAACAAGAGCAGCAGAACACTAATCTCAGCACCAGAGCACCTATGCCCTCACAAATATGAGATTTGTGCATTCTGATGTTTAGTGGCCCTTTACAAACATACAAGTACAGCATAAGGAAAAATACTTTAGTTATTAGGCGCTTCCACTTTCAGCTCTTTAATGGTGTTGCTAGAAAAGCACCAACTTCATTGCTTGCCTACTGGGAACTAGTGCAGTGTCACCCAAACTCTTCTTTTTGTCCCTGCTCTGGTTTGCACTCCAGCTCTTTTGACAGCAGCAGCAGCTTGTTGACAAGCAGCGCACCACAACCCCAACTCTGCAGGACTGGGCCAGCAGTCAGCTCCATGGTGGAGTCTGGGAAGGTTTGCCATCTTTCTTCTTCAACTGATAAGGGGTATGGAATGACGATGTGAGCTGTGTGCTACAGCATCAGTACCTCTCCTTGCCACAGAAAAGAACACAATGGCAAGCTATCAATAACTACACCAGAAAAACTGCATTATTGCTTTCCAACTAGGGATCCTAGAAACAAGATATCCTGGCAAGATTTTTCTGCTCTTTCCTCTGTACACAGGTACAATGGAGGGAGGTCATTGCACTACAGCAACATGAGTTTTCACTCTTGTACTCACCTGCTGTATGGGCGTGTACCTAATAGTGTGGGAATAGTCATAGTTGTCAATGATATCCAGATCCATCACTGCCTCTCCTGGCACTGAGCTGCTGAACTGCACATCCAGTGGTGCTTTTCCAGCTCCCTTGGTGAACACAGTGAAGTGTGTTGGTTTGCCATTTTCCACACCTGAAGAAAAACGTCAATTCTAATTTACACACAGCACACAGAGAAACTCTTATCAAGAAGCATTCAGTACCAATAAAGCCCAGTCAAGCAAAATGCCAAGGGAAAGGCATTGTTTGCAACTGCCTGACACCCCAGTGTGCTGCTGCATCCCAGCAATGCTCAGCCAGGCTGTGACCATCCTGCAACAGCTCCTCATGATCCAGTACTGGTCACACTAACATGAACCCAGCTCTCACCAGTTTTGTTCAGCCCAGGTCCTTCAGCTTTCACTTTGCTGGCATCGTGAGAGGGGTCCACTTTAACTCTGAATGGGCTGGCAGGAATTTCCTGCAATAGAAACACAATTCCAAAAACAACCACGTCACTCTTCACTAGGCAAAATTAAACAGATAATTTCAAGATAATTCTGCTCTAATTCCAGCATCTTGAGTAAAATTTCACCTCACTTAAAACATTGCTTTACTGAGTAGTATAATTCAAAATATTGGGCAAAATTCAGTTTGTCTCTTTGTTTTTTATTTTTAAGGAAAACTCCTGTCCCCTATTCTCTTTGAAAAGACACATAGGTTTTTTTATCTTTAGAAGGAAGCCTTGCCCCACCATGGAGACCACACTCATTATGCCAGTCCAACACATTACACCAATTTCAGTGTCCCCACCCAACTCCTCTCACTTGCATGCATGCAAGTATTACAAAAGAAGTTTCCGTTTTTTACACTGTTTTAGAAACAGTGAGCAAACCAAGTGCACGTGAGCTGATGTGGAAAGGGCCAGCTGTGAACTGGCAAATGCATGGTAATCAGAGAGCAGATAAACAGATTCTTGAAACATCAGGTTGCAAAATGAAGATTACAAACCTCTCCTGCAAAAAGCACTTTAATAGTGTAGCGTCCAGCAGCAGGTGGTGAGTATTTCACTGTGAACGTATCATTAGCATTGTGGATGATGTCAAAATCTATGTCCTCCTCCTCACTGCTGACCACACGAGCATCACACTTAATTCCAACACTGACATCACCTAGAAAAATAAGTGGAGGTTTTGGTACTGAACAGCACAGACATTGCCCAAACAGCCAGACTACTCCCATTTCTAGCTGCCTGAATCACCATGTGAACTGATGTAACAGATCAGATCACAGTTAACTGCAATGTTCTGCTTCCCAAGGTTTTTCCACTAAATAAGGAAAACCAGCATGGAACAGTACATCATCCCACCCTTGCATGACCTGTGATTCTGATACTACGGAACAGCTCAGCCTGCTTTTACCTTCTCCTGCATCTGTGCAGTCCACAGTGAAGTGGGTTGGCTCACTTGCTTTCAGGCCAGTTCTCTCCACACCAGGTCCAAAGACTTTGACTTTCTGAGGATGACTCCCCTGACCAATAAGGACCTACACAAATTCACAAGGGTCAGAACCACACATCTCTGTCACACCTGAGCCAAGTCAAAGCATCTCTTGGAGAGGAGCTACAGGATAATAGACACAAATGAATGGCCCCAAGTCTCCCAGGCTGAAGCTGGGCTGGTAGGAGACCACCACATGAGCTTGTAAAAACAAAGATTTATACAAGTAGTTAGATTTCTAAAAAATTGAAGCAAAGGGCGCACCTCTTTGAAGTTCACAGAAGGGTTTTATCATCCCAGTGTTACTAACAAGTAGCTGTGAGCACCAATGTGCTATTTGGCTAGAACTAAGAACAACTCATCTCTTTACTTACCCTAAATGGGCTATTGGGAACATTGGCTCCTCCCCAGACAACAGAAATTGTATGTTTGATTGGTTTAACTGGCACATAGGAGCAGGCAAAAATACCATCAGGCTTGCTCTTTATCTGGATATCGATAGGGTTTCCTTCTCCATCCTAAAAAGCAGTAATACAAGGTTCAGGTACTTCAAAAATGTTTGTACAGTTTGAAGAGTCCAAGGCTGTTCCAAAATGTGTCAGTTGTTTTTTTTTCCCAGAACTGCAGCTCAGAAATACTGAAGACACATGCACCTTACGCTCCCATAAGCCTTCCTCATCTAACACTTACTCATTCATGCACCATCCTACAACACACAGAAAATTCACAGGCTCAAAGACACTTCAGTGCTGCCAAATGACAGCTCAAGGAAATTACACTTTGCTTTGCTGAGGAGACTCCAAGTAAGGAAGCAAAGCCACGTACTTCATACACTTCAGAGCAGTCACTTTGTCTTCAGTTGTTGCCTGACTACATTACACAGATCAAAGCACAGAGCTTTGACTGAATTACACATGCCCAGAATTAAGTGGTGTGTGAGTAGAAATACTTAAGGCATTTTTCTAAACAGTATTAAAGCCCTTTTGCTGCAGTTTCACCCAGCTGCCTTTGAGTTCTTACCTGTGCATACATTTTCAGAGGTGCTTTCCCAGCATCCTTGGTTTCAACTGTGAACTCAGCAGGATTGTTCACTATACAGCCAGTCCTCTCCAAGCCTGGACCATAAGCCTTCACCTAAAAGAGCACCTCAAGAGTATTAGTTTGCAGTTCAGAAAGAGAAACAAGACTAGAGTGATTTATGTATGAAGACCTGTCCCCTCCACAAACCCCATGAAGCATGCAATACTACATCAGCAAGTTTTCATTACATTAAATCAAGACCACAACAGCGTTATTAGAAAAAGCTGGGGAATACCTGGCTGGGTAATATCTAGGCAAATTCAGAGCTTTAAGCGGAGGCAGCTTAAGAGTCTGCTACCAGAATGCTTCAGAAACATCTCTACTGTAGTTACATCAAAGGCATGCTATACCATGGTGAGCTCCTATGCCTCACCTTATCTGCGTTGAAGTCAGCCGAAGCCGGGCGAATGAAGGCCATGTAAGGGCTGTCTTTTATGTCCTCATCATCACACATGATGTGCACTGCATATTCACCAGGCTCTTTGGGCCAATACTTCACATCACATGAGCCATCGTTCTTGTCATCACACTCAATTTTAGCCTGAGAAGGGCCTTCTATTGCAAAGCCTGAAAAAGGAACAAGTAGGTTCCTCATGTTAGGTTTGTGGTGGCTAATTTAACACCACTTCCATAGATAGCTTTTTGTTAGCCATAACCATGCCTGATGTCTCACCCTTCTTCAGCAATATAGGAGATAATCCATCATACATCATTCCCTTCTGGATCTCACCCCACAAAACCACAGATTAACTCTCTCCATCACAAACACTCTTGTCTCTAGGACTTGCCTTTGATACTGTCATAGATGTTTGTGTTTAGACCACAACATCTTACAGACATGGTTTTTTTACTGTTGGGAAACCTATTGTTTCTCCTAAGTTTGCTGCTAGCATTGCAAGACACAAACATTTCAGGGAAACTAAATCAAGTAACATACCAAGAGAGCCAACTTCTGTGCCAATGGACTCAACCACAAAGTCAGCTGACTTGCCCACAATTCCCTCGTGCAGTCCTGGCCCCCAGGCTCGCACTTTCTGAGGACCTGCTTCATGTCCCACCTGAACCTCAAAGGGGCTTGCCAGAGAAAAACAAAGCATGGTATTAGAAACAGGACAAATATAGCATCTATGTTTTACCCCAGGCATTTTAATGAGGTTTTACATTGGATTTTCCAAATTAATAGATACTATCATGTGGTGGTGGCACAGTGCCCAGCAGTGTCTTTATAGCAGAGAGGTCATCCAACCCATCACCATCTCCACCACAAATCCTGAGTGTCAAATACTTGCTCTGTTTGCTATAGTTGTGGACACTAAAATAACAGATCACTTAAAAATCTTTAAATCCAAGCTGCATGATGCACATTTTATTAGGTTTTTTTAATCCACGATTTTGTGCTAGAAAGACTGATGTAAATCACCCTTCAGAGCTTTGTCAAGACACTGCAGCTGGAAAACAGGCTGTTATAAAATGTTACAACAACAATTTGCCACAAACTTGTCTCCCCAGTGCTTCTTCAGAGGTCAGCCTTGCTTTAAATACCCACCAACTACACAACCCACTGAAGGACACAAAAATGTCCAAAAAGCTACTTTTGACTCACCTTTTTGGGATGTTTTGCCCACCCCACGTAATTGTGACAACGTACTTTCCTGGTGTGGCTGGATAATATTCAAATGCATATATACCATCCATAAAGCCTTTTTGTTTCACCAACTCCTCCAAGCCCTCTGTTGAAAGATCAGTTCAGCATTGAACTTAACAGTTTCCATCCTGCTTTCAATTACTCAGACAAGTTCATGTTTTCTAGTATTTATTTTAGCTTGCAAGAATAAATTTCTTCCACCAGAAAAAAAAAAAAAAGGTCAGGTTATAAGGGAAGTTAGTTCTAGCTGCCCTCTAGGACAAAGACAGCAAACACTTCCAGAAGAAATACAGCAGAAAGTATTTTAAGTTACCAGACTTAATAAGTTCCCTTGTGTTTTATTTTCTTAGTCTGCAGTATGATGTGTGTCATATGTTAAAACAAAAAAGCTTAACATTTGTCAGACTTTGTAACCACAAGTATGCAGAGAATGCCTACTTTTCATTTTCTTCAAGATGAAGAATTTAGGAAGAAAAGCTTAAAACGCTAAAATTTACATTGATACGTTTGTTGCTTTTTCTCCCCCCAGCCTCATGAAGCCACACAGTCAGAGCTCTGTGTGTGTGGAGGAGGTGAAGGCAATACAATGCACCTTTGAATGCTGCCCCAGGCTGGGGGGAGGTGGTGGGCTCAGAGTACCACACAGGGACTGCTGCTGGCAGCTGGCCCCTTTGCTCCCATCCTCCCAGGCAGAGGGTCACATCCAGAGCTCAGGACCAAGGGACCTGGGGATGGATCCTCACAGATGGTCTCTGCCAGCCTATGGGTCCCATTACTCCTCTGCTTATGTGCCCAAGTAGCTATTGCCACCAGGAATACTGCTCTGAGCCATTCCCAGCTTTATGAGAGCAGGATTTCCATCCTGCCAGAGACCCTGGCGTGTGACTTGCTTCCACAGACTGGATGAAGATGCAGTGAGTACCCATAAAGCTTGGAGGCCACAGCAGGCAGATGCATGGGTTTCCTCGGTTTTGCTAACTGATGCATTAACATGGAAAGAACTAAAACTGGATACAATCCAGCCCTGCAGATCAAAACCTCCCCAACAGACAAAGTACCAATAAACGCTTCTGATATCTGGACTTTTATACAGATCCCATCAGCTCCATCAGGACACCACCTCCTCCCCGCTCTTTCTTTTCCCAGGCTCTGCTCATACCCATTCTCCAAAACACATGCACAGCACAGATTCACTCCAGCACTTACTTGGTCCCTTTATAGTCACTCCAAGATCACCGCTGCCTGCTGCTCTTGTATCCACCTTGAAGTCGGCTGTCTCCCTGATACGGACACCCTTGGGCTGCAGACCTCGGCCAGTGGCACGACACGCGTTGGGGTTGCAGGCTGCAAGGCAACTTGAGGCATCACTACTGTCTCTGATCTCAACACACGGGTAGCCTAGCCAGCCTGGGACAACCTTGAGTTTCATGCTGACTCAGGGCGACCACAGCTTAGCTCTCAGCACAAGGTTATAGCATTAAGGCAGACAGACATGAGTCTGCCCAGCTGCTGTCTATGCCCCCTGGCTTTTAGGCAGCTGGGCAGTCAGTGAAGCCAGGCAACACTGACACCCCACCTCCAAGACCATTTTTTAGAATGATCGCAAACACTGAAGCCCTGCTGCTTTCCAATTCAATGCCAGTTATCAAAACAAGACTTTTACACAGCTATCACATAGAGATATTTACCACAGACAGAACCTTCCTGACGCCTTTAGGGTTGAGGCCCACTTCAGCGTGGGGTGAAGGGTCCCTTTTGCAGATAAGCCTGAGTGAACAGTATTATCCTGCTGGTCTTTCAGAAACACTTGACTGGGTAAACTGCTATTAGCAAAGCTGAGTTTTGCCAGTACTTCATTAAAAGATGTCAAACCCACCCCAGCCTGTCACAGTTCACACTTTCACAGAAGCAAAGTCACCAAGCCCTCTGCAGACTGAAGCAGGGTGGGGCAGGAGGGTTACACATAGCTTAGGCTTATCTTGGCCTCTTTACTCCAAGCACCTCTCTGGGCCTGCAGAGTGGCTACAGAAATTACACGCACTTAGGAACAGTTTTCATTACACAATCTCAGCTGTCATGAGGTTTTCAACGCCAGAGACCTGAGAGGTTTGAAGAGACTTACAAACAACCACAGCTTCCCAGCACTGTAAACTGAACACGCATTTTCCCCAAGCACGCCGTGCTTACAGCAGGAGCACAAGTCTGCCAAGCAGCTTGTTAGGTTTTCACTCATTATACAACAGCTTACAGGTTTTCCCCTCACCCTGCAGCAGCCAACACAGCCCCGTGTCCTGCACTGGACGGTGTGAGCGGGGATTGTGTGGATCTGCCAGCTCTGAAAGCTCAGTGGGAACACACAGGAGCGTGGCTGACATGGAGTGGGAACAGCTTGCTGAGCACTTACAGAGCTGCATCAGGCAGCTTGTGGTTAAGCCAGTTTCACTGACTGGGTCATACAAGGCTTCAGTTCACTTGCAACTTTCCTCCCCAATCCCAACAAAACCAAAAATCCTTTTGGCTGGGACAAGCTGCAGGCTAGAAGCTTACAAAAAGCAAACATGACAGAGCATCCTGCACACCTCTTACCAACTATGAAGCCATTAGCAGTGAAGTCCAAAATTCCACAAATGGAGGGTAGCTCAGGAGAGATGAGCAGAGATCTAAAAGCATAGGAGCACGTAAGGATGGAACAGAAAGCAAATTAGGTGTCCGTTAAGGAGGAAAACAGTAAATATAGTCATTTGAGGAACAAGGGTGGAAAACAGCAAGACACTGCATAGCTGCATAAATTACTCAAAAAAATTCAAAGGGCAGCTTAATATTTGTAAGTCTAGGCAGAAAGGAAACTAGCAACAAAAGCCATTTTACTGTTAGAGAGCACTGGTTTACCCTGAGAGTACTCAGGTGACCCACTGAAACAGCACCAAGATGTTGAAAGGTACAGAGAATATAAAAGGCATGATCCAAACATAATCTGTGATCACATCCAAGGAGAAAAGTGGCCATCTACATTTATATGCATTTTTAAAAAACATACCCTCTCCAATAAGAACAGTGCAAGGAGTTTTGGGAATTGCCTCCCCAGCAAAAGTCACTTTGACAATGTGAGGACCAGCTTGAACAGGTTTATAGGTGCAGCGGTAGACTTGGTTGCCTTTGTCTTCCACTACAACTTCAGCAAGGCTTCTCCCCTGAGGATCCTCCACTTCCACAATCACATCACCCACACCAGCACCTGCAAAGGAAACAAGCCAGCTGAGCCTTGGCTTCCCCACCAGCAACAGGCACCCTGTTTTAGACTACCACCAGCTCCAGCCAGCCATCCTCTGCTGCCAATTCTAGGCACAGCCTCTGTGGTCAGCTTTTGCTGACAGCATTCAAACATTTGAGCAGAGAGTGGGCAAGACAGCACAGAGGCATTCCATGAACTCAAACTGACAGGGCTCTGCTGCTCCAGCCACAGGGTTTCACAACATAGTACTGAATATACATACAGCCTGGTTACCCTATGGGTACCACCCTGTAGCACCTTTATCACAGATCAGCCCACAGCTTTACCAATCAATTCAATCCCTCAAGCTTTGAAGTGGTTTAGATTAAGAGATTGGACAAATGAATGCTGGTCTGACAAGGATTCTCTCTGCTGGACTATATATATTCACTTTTGTTCAGACACCTGCTCCTCTCACATCTTATTCAACTCACCACACAACAAAAACAGTTTTCCATACACTTTCAGAGGCCAGACATGTCTTTACATGATTCAGCCCACTCCCTTTCCCAATTAGAGGCTGAATATAATACCTCCCTCACTATAACCACATTTAATTTTATTTCTAAGCTCCCTCAGGCAGAAGGCCATTTCAAATATGCTACTCAGCATATTTTGGTGTTTAAACGCGACAAGTAACTGCCCTAAGTAGTTTCACATTGTTCTAAATGAATTAACATTTGTAGCATCCTATTGACACATTCCTCTAGGCTACAGCATTGGCCTAATAGCAGGTAACAAATAATGTGATGGAGATGCCCTAATGAAGATAGTAGCCCTCTAATAATTACAATAGAGGTTGAAACCAGTTCATCATTGAAGTAAGAACTCAAAGTAGCACTGCAGCAGGTTCTTTCTGCAGAGCTAAATATAGAACATACTACACGTTCACAGTTGGCTCACAGTTTATCCTTTCACATTTATGTTCAACGTGTCACATTCCTTTTTAAAATGAGTCGGGGAAAGAAACCAGCCAGGAACTTGACTGCTGCCATCCAGCAAATTCATGGCAAATTTCTGGGTCAGGCTTAGCACCCTCTTGCCCCAGCTCAGCTCCACACTTCAAATATTTCATACACAGCTGAAGCCTTCTGAGCAGGCCAGCTGTTATTTCACCTACGTGCCTGATGGGGCTACAAATCCTCATCCACTTTTCAGCTTTTTTCTTTCTCCAAGGACTTAGGTTCTTACATTTGAGGAAACTGCAGGGTTTCCATCATCACTCATCATGCTTACCTGCTGTGTAGAGGTCAAAGTAAGTAGGTTTATTGGCAATGTTCCCTGCTGCCTCCAGTCCTGGTCCCTTTGCTGTCACTTTGCTTGCATCTCCCTGGGCTTTGTCAACATTCACTTCAAATGGACTCTTTGAGATGTGCTGCCCAGCAAACAGGACTGAAACCTAGAGACAGACACAATCAACTTGGATCCACTGGGCAGAGGCAGAGTTCAGATCACCACCATAAAGCCAAGTACAGGGTCAAGGACCTGCATTCCTAACACAAAGACTCTCTCAGAGGTGAGGGACCATCCATCCCCCAACCCTCATCGCATCCATGCTAACTGCTGGCCACCTTCTTAAGGTCTACTGATTACAGACTGAGGCACACCAGCATGGAAGCCTGAATCAGGATGTGTCAATACAAGGTGGATCTCCATCTAGTAATAAAGTGGCAGCAGAAGTTGCATTTTATCTTTTCAGGCTGGCTTTGAGGACCAGCCACCCTAGGAAGTGTCAAAGCAACAGGACCACCCATCATAAACCTGTGTCTGTGGGCATCCAGGGACAAGGGGAGGGAAACCTTCTCTGCAAAATCCCTACAGTGCACTGTACAACCTGCAAAGACATGCATTATACAAACAACCTGTTGTTTTCATCTGTCTCTGTGACACAAAAGCTGCATGAAGTGGCCCAGCACTTGACACCCAAACACAAACACACTTTCTCCCAACAAACACTTCTTTCCCCCTTGAGAAGGGAATAGCCCAAAAGCCAGCTAGAGAACTACGGCCACATCAATTTAACTTTTCTTCAGGATGCCTGGTGTGGCTCTTACCCATCAGTGAACAGGGAGCCCTCAAAGGCTCATGTTAGCAACCAGCAGAGCAGCATGTCTAGTGAGAGAATACTGGTTATTGACACAAAACCCACCTTGTGAGGTCCAGTAACCCTTGGAACATACTGTACTGAGTAGGTCTTGTTTTTGTCACTGGCCGGCGTTATCGTCGCCTAGGAGAGAAAACACATCCACCATCAATCTGTGCCCATGCACACCAGCTGAACTCTTCACTGATACTGCAATCTATTCCCAGAGTCAGCAAGGTCAGACACTTGCTGCTTTGAGAGCAGGGATCCTTCTTCTCACATGGAAAAACATCCCACTGGTTTTACCTTTACAAGAGAAGAAGCAATCCACCTTCTTCCTACCCCAGCCCTTTCCTTTGCTGTTAATTGCTCTATTGAGGCAGGCCAAAAATGAGAAGACAGTAAGTTCAATGTACAGCTGTATTTTTCTGGAATGTTGTAACATGATCAAGTGGAACACTTGGATGAGAAGTTTCTATAAACACTAAAACCAGCATTTTAACTCAAAATGATTCATGGCATCTAAATAGTTGCTTTAGCCATTCTTGCAGAATGAGTAAATGCAGACAGTGATTTAGTGATGTATGTTATCTAAAAGCAGGTCAGAGTGTACTTGGCCAGTCAAGCTAAAGCTCTGCAACTACTGGACACTGGAGCTGTGTTGCTTAGTTGCAGGTAGTGACTTTTTTTCAAGGGAATTATGAAGAAAAGCTTGAGGCTCCTTGCACTTTAGATAAACGGGATTTTGCAATTTCTTTTTAGATTACTTATTTGTTAAGAACTCACTTGTGAAAGCTGAGGATTGCTGCAACAACTACAGCATTCAAACCAATTGGACTTTTTCACACAAGACACTTTAATGTACGTACCTCCTCTCTGTTTCCTTCTGGATCTTCTATGAAGACCATTAGGTCACCCTGCCCAGCACTGATGGTGTCCACTGTGAAGATGGCAGGCTGCTTCACCATGTTCCCATGGGGCTCAATCCCTGTGAGACACATACAGAACAGCACTTGAGCTGCTGCCACAAAATCTGGAAGACAGTTTGGAGGCTACCCAAAGGCTGTCCAACCCACTATCCCTTGCAAGCCATCAAAATCAGTTTCCCCAGACACCTGCACATCATGTCTTTACCCTCTGCCCAGAGCATGATTCTCACAACAAGGCCTTCTCTTACAGTACAAGCATTTGTAAAAATTAGTTGAATAATCGTCACTCAACTCATTTTTCAATCTTTGACTAAGTCAGGAACCCAGCTGCTATCTGGATTCAGGAGAAAGCAAGTTATCCTGACAGGTACTGGATAACTGGAAGTGATCCCACTGCTGGCCAGTGCAAGTGGAATATGTGCATTAGCTGCTCTTTAGGAGCTGCTCTGCTTCACATAGCTGAATATTCAAGTGTATTGCATCACACGAGGGGTGGGTGACTAGAGAGGCAGGAGAGAAATTCTGGGAAGCCTTTAGGTGAAGACATTACCCTAGAGCCAAGAGTAAAAGACTTACTTTAAGCAAGACAATTTTTACCTGTACTGCCCCATCTTACTCCATTTTCAAAACCCAGCAGTACAGATACTGCTCAGATTTACTATTCTTTGAAATCTGTTTAGACTACCTGGCCAGAATGTACACCATACAAATGGCATGCAGGAACCTCCTAAAACCATAAAAATCTTGCTACTCAGCGTGGTTTCCACTTAACTTTTAATCAGTTTCCTTATTCCCCAGCACAGGGCCTGCTAGAGCACGCATTTACCAGCAGGGTTTCATCATCTCTCTGTGCACAGTCCCAGGTCATGACATCTGTCATGGTGGTGTCAGACTGAGTGGGTGGAAGAACTTCCCAAAGTTGCTGATTCCAGACTAGCCCAAACACATACCCTTCCGTCCAAGGCAATTACTCCTTGGCTGATTCATAAAACCGGGCACTACTGCTCCACAGCACAATTAGTGGAAAGTGCAACGTCTGATAGATTATAAAGGAAGTGGTTGTGAACAACAGAATTCCTGAACTTGTTTATCTTCAGAAAACAGTAACTTGAGAGTAATGCAAGGAAGATCATGTTTTTGCTAGGAAATCTGAACATTCTGATAAGGTGTTAACAACTGACATGTTATTTCAAACTAAGCCCTAGATTATCATCTAGCAGAAACCGCTATGAATTCGCTCTGTGTCTCACCAGTCCATCCCACAAGCATTAGGATATGGTATTCCAGTTAAGTATCCCATCTTCTGCAAGCACAAGGAGAAGGATTGATTATCCCTCTCTGAAGACAATTTCAGCCAGCACACCATTAGTAACAACACTCTCTTAGCCTACACTTCATCTTTCATATTTTACTATCTTATCTGTGATCTGCTTTGAATCGTTAATGAGAACTCCTAGTGCACCACTGATGACCTGCACAACTCTGTACATCCCCTCTGTGGGCTCATTTCACACCAGCTCTATACATGACTGTCCTCAGCACAAACCCCCACGGTGCTCGGGGTGGTGTGCTACAGCTAAGACTCTTACTGAGAGGTTATGAAGTGCTTACATGAAAAAGGATAATAACAAGAGCTGAGACTGACCTACTTTACAGTCATCTTTTTCTGGAAGCACAAAAACCTGTTTCTCACCTGTCCAAGAGCCCCTCCTCAGTCAAGGACTGAGCCCCTTGCTGCTGGAGTCACCTTTCAATTCTGACATAGCTTAGCAGTCAGAATTATCAATTAGTATATTTAGTGTCTTTGTTTTGGCAATTAACTTCAGGAAAACATCAATCTTTCAAGAAGAGCAACTCACTCTAAAGTAATTTCCATTACAATGGCTCCAGAGAAGAACACACATAAAAGTAGACAAAGTAATTCCAGTTTCTGAACAAAAGAAAACATGACTATAGCCAGACTTAACAGATTGAGGCAGGCTGATCAGTCACACATCTGGGGTCTGAAAAATGTGTCTGTGTATTGTGGTTTGCTGTGGAAGGCACCAACAAAGGACATAAACTGCAAGCCAGATAGATGCTAAATTCACTCTGTAGCAACTGCTCTTAAGTGAATAAATAAAGTCCATGTCCCTTCATTCCACCAGTTAAGTTTCAATGGAAAATCAAGTTTAAAAAACCCCAAGTAAATAAGAAAACCAGAAAAAAATAAGGAAAGTTTTGTTCCTTTCTATTTCACTCCTGTACACCCAATTCTGAAACACACTCATTCTAAAAATCTTGAAGGACTAACAGCAGCCCACAGATGTAAAAAAAAAAAATTAAGATGCAATGGAGAACCAAGTGTGATGCTGAAGACATCTCTTCCAACATACCAACCATATTAAAGGAAAAAATCCATTACTTATTCAGTTGTGACTGTGCACCAATCTAGAATAGAACTCATCAATAGTTATATGAAATTATCAATTTAAAAGGTCAGTTAAAAATAAGAATGCCTACAAGATCTACAGTTGCATAAGCATCTATGGACAATCAGCAAATTCAGCCTTCAGTCCCTCTAATCAGTAAATAAAACATTTCCAACAAAGGCTCAGCCCTATTTAATGTCTCAAGGGCTACCAACTCATCTTTGTAAAAGTGCAAAGTATTCAACACTACCAACCAATTCAAGTAAGTAATTTAGAATTAGCCCACTCTAAAAAGTCTGGGAAATGGAAAACTGTCTCTACAGAGAGCCTGCTCAGAGAGACAGTGAGGTGATGAAGTTTTTCTTCTTTTAAGGAGTGCTTTATCAGAAGAAGCATTCTCTGCTAGATCATCACCATCAGTAGCAATATTGCTGGCCTGAATTCCACATCAAGGTAGTTTTAGCCCCATATCATACTACTTTTTCCAGCTGTGGACAGGAGGCTGGCAGCTTGCAGAACAGGTTCAGACTGGGGAATTTACATGTTAGAACTAGGAGTGCCTTTTGGACTATATCCATGTATTTCTGAAACCAGGCACCACACCAAGAGTATACAAGTGAAACTTTGAAGTCAGTTACAGTAGGTCTGAAGTTCAACATGAACAGAAAACCCCACCCAGCTTTCTGAAGAGTTACTGCTCCATGCAGCTTCAGTTCACCAAGTCCTTACCTCTGCCATAAGCCCTTGCTTTCTTTGGATTCAGTTTGGGTTTTAAAGGAGCTCCTGGTTTCAGCTTGGCTTTGGGGAACTGGGACAAGTAAGTCATCACAGAGTGCTCATCCACATCAGGGTGGATAATTTCTTCAGGGGTAATAACCTGAAAGACAGTGCAATTAAGCATATTTACCAGTGCTTGGTTACCACATGTCAACACAGAAACAGAGCTATGACACAGATTTCAAAACTCCCACATGCTAATGGGATTTCTTTACATTTATTTTCCCTTTGATACACACAACATAATTTATTGTACCAGGCAAGAAAATCAAGAAGCTCATTATTGTCCCAGTGTGGTTTGGGGGCTTTTTGTGCCTTGATTACTAGGGGTTCTCAGGAGACTGCAACAAACTTAATGGTATCAAAGCAAGACAAGAGTAAAGTTTAAAAGTGACATGGGAATAATCGATGCTGAAAAAGTTGGTAATTAATAATCCTGTATGCTACAGCTCTGAACTGCAAGACTTACAAAGTCAAACCTGTGACCAGACCCTTCTCCTGCTTCCACAATACAAGTTGCTTCAGGGACTTCTGGAATTCTGTCTAACTTTATTAGCATGAAAATAATCCAGTTTGTAAATACATTGTTTTCTGTTTGAATACTATGATAGCAGGTGATTTCCTAAGCCAGTAAGTTTTTCTTATGTTGAATTCAATGCAGCAAAACAAACTCACTCCATGGACTAACAGGTCAGGCACCACCACACAGGGCCTTTCCCCTTACATGCTGCAACAGCAGCTGTCTTCAGCAGAGACACCTACACAAAAATCTCACAATCAGAGCTCTGAAATGTAATAGTGTTTCATTACAGTGCACCCTTTCTCAGGCAACTCTACATGAGTTAACAGCAACTCTTGAAAGCATCCAAGCAGCTTCACCTGCTTTCCTCAATTTAAACTCCAGCTAGTCACAAGGCCAAAGCTGGCCAGTTGCTCCCCACAGGCAGCCCACACACTGGTGGCCTTACCTGTGGCACACCCAGCCAGTCATCTGCCTGCTGCATGGCCTCCCGAGCGTTGTCCACGGGCTTCTTCGGGTCCCAGGTCTCCCAGTCAGGGCACAAACCTGCAAGCACATTTCAGTTGTTGTGTGTTATCTGCCAAGGTGCTTCCCTAGCTGAAGAAACCAAGTATAAACACATCTCCTTGCATTACACTGCTTCGTAGAAGTAACCAAAACAAGACAAGCACATGCTGCTCACTGAAACAACTCTTAAGACAACAATCAGTGTAGAGTCATACAATGGTTTAGGCTGGAAGGAATCTTTAAAGGTCACTTAGACCCTCCGTGCAATGAGCAGTGACATCTTCAACAGAGCCCTGAGCAACCTGACCTTGAGTGCTTCCAGGGATGGGACATCTACCATCTCTCTGGGTAATTTGTGCAAGATGCTACACTAAATTTGGCACAAATATATTTCCATCCTTTATGTTTCACTGGTTCTCTTGCAGCATATTTGGTAAAGAAAATTTCAATTGCTTGCCACAGCAGCCCAGATTGCATTAGACTGCAACAATCCCACTAGCAAGGCTCTTTTATAAGAAGGTGAGGAAATGTTGCCTTTTTCACACTTCATTAAATTATTTGCCTTAAGCAGCTCAGTCTCAGCTTGCTAAACACTGAAGTTTCAGTTACTATGCAGCTTCTAGCTGCTCTGTGGTCCCTCTGCAATCCTATTTCAGGAGAATACATGAAGTCTCCCACTGCACCCTGAAGTTGAAAGGTTGTTGGCACTTGCCGTGGGAACAATCCTTTCTTCCATTTAGGAGCCAACATTTGTGCCTTTGTCCCTTGCACCAATACAAAGCTTAGATGTGGCGCCTCCCATAATGCAATCACACATTCTGCTACAGGCCAGAATTTCTCTTGGCCAAGAAGTTTATAACTTGCTGCTTCCTGCAGCTAGTCTCTTTGGATTCTTGGTTTTCTTGAAAGCCTCATTCCAGTCTTAAGCTCAGAAGTGAAAACCTCCTCACATAGGAAGTGCAACCACAAGGAAAAGAAAACACTGGCCATTAGAACAAAGGACTTACCTGGAGCACAGCTGTCAACAAGAGCACCCAGTGCTTTGCCATCCTGCCAGTTCTGATTAAAGTTTGTGATTGGCAAGTAAGGAATTTTGTTCTGGATCCAGCCCAGCAGCCTCTGCTTAGGGGTCTGCTTCTTTGCATCATCATCACCTTCATCCTCCCACACTGGCATAGAAATGGAGTAGTGAAGGATAAGGGTCCATATCAGGCCAAGGATCAGCTTCAGGTTTCCATCAACTATAGCTTTACTATCTAGAAGACAAAAGACATAGAACTGATTATTTGCCATTCTAAAGAAAAGAGGTGTGTTTTTAAAACAATGTGTCTGCACTGACACACAAGGAATCAAGGACAAGAAAACTGACGGAGGCCACTGCAGACATTTGTTCAGGTAGAGACACCATTCCCCACAGGAAGCATTAGACAGGACAAAAAGAGAGGAGCCAAAGGACTCAGTGCTCTCCAGTTGTCATTTGCCCATCAGCTTTATGATCTTAGCTTAGGAGAAGGGGCAGTTTAAGATCTCTGGTATTTTGATTTGGACAAGTACCACCTGGTACTCTGTAATGGCATTTTTAACTTACGAAAAAGGTCAAATAGCATGTGATGGAGGCCACAAAACCAGCGTCCCAATAGGCATGATACACTTCAGAGTATAGATAAAAGCATCATTTAGGAAACAGCATTTATATACAGAAACATGTCTCCCACACACATCAATAATTTACCTTAAAAATGATGGGAAAAAAATAAAGTGCGGCTATGTAGTGAAGACAAGCAAATACAGAGTTTGGAATTGGACTAACTTTACCAGCATGATAAAGTTATATATCTGGATATATCAAGACCTGTGTGTGATCAGCAACGTGGGCAGTGGAGGTCCATGGATGGTCCTTTGCACCATCACAAAAGACATCATCCCTTCACACTACAAATTCAGTTACAGAAAAGAAGAGCCAGTTTTGGCTTTTCCATATCATGCTCCAGCTTAAGAAAAATTTATCACCAGAGAGGCCATGCTGCTGTTCTGCTTAAAGATACACTATGGAGCTAAGTTTAAGGCTGCTGGGTACCAAGATGAGATTTTTGTAAGCAATGTCTGTGGGGGCAGGATGCCTTTCTGTATCAGCTTGGCCTTGTAAAGTGACCATTACAGTTTTGCGAATTTGTGTGCAAGTTACTTAGGCTTTAATGGGTCACAGATTGGATGCCTTTTATAATCAGCACTGTTACTTTTGCTTTATTGATTTGCTCCTTATGAAACTCTGAAAATTTTGGAGAGTGGGCTTCATTTCTCACACTTCCCTCCCTTTGAGCTTATAGTTGTTATTCAGGTTGTATTACACTGCTAAGAGCTCCAGTTTTTTCAAGCTCACCCAAACTACAGCTCTTCTGCAATGTTTCAGGATGCTCTCAGCCTGTCAGTTCCTCTTATTCATAGGAGAATGTTACAGCACCACATTTTTCAGTTCTTTCTTCCATTTCAAGTGAAAACTGTTACAGAAGTCTCTTTTCAGTCAACAGAAAGTACAAGTGACCTGGAAGCTTTTGTTTACTCTCCAGCTCCTGCAGCAGATGCTGGAGTAAAGACAATTACAACTGTATCAACTCCCTTTCATGCCTCCAGAATTATTGTACAGGAATCTTACAGAGCCCTAGCTAGCAAAGTAGCAGTGTTCTGTAACTGGATTGCATTCTCCAGTTCACGTTCAGAGTGCTAACAGGCAAAGTCCTCCAAGATGACTCTCCCTGTACCCAACATCCACTGGGCATGCCTTACCTGTTCCTCTTCAGCTGCACAAACCACAGCAGCAATCCAGCACCATCTTATCAATGCAAAAAGATATACTAACTTTCAAAACAAGTGATTATACGGAATAGTGATCAAGAACAGTCATCACCCTTTAACCCAATGCTCAGGCAAAGCAGTTAATATTTACATGGTTTCACAATAGAGCAGTATGTCCTAAACAGATAATACTGTAACTTCAGACCTTGAATGGCATTCAGACTTTCTGGGTAGTTAGTGTCTGGTTTCTAATCAGAGTTTCTTTGTATGGGATTTTTTAACACCAGTTTTGACTAATTTTACAGGATTACGATACGTGTCTGCCACTTGGCTGCTTGCTGCTGATTGCATATCCAGTCCAAGATACACAATAGATAGCTATGGGGTGATTAAGCCCTACTGGGTTTTAATTACAGGTTCCAAGGTAAAAGTCTACATCACATAAGCAGTGGTCTCCTAGCAACAACTAAACAGGTCCTATTGTTAACTATTTCTGTCCTCCTTCCAGCTGAGCTGCAAACTGGTCAGTGCCTTCCCTCCCCCTGTGCCAGCAGCTCCTTCATCTCCCTCCATGGCACAACCACCAGGTCACACTGTGGTGCTGGAGCACACCAATGGCCAGCCCATCCCAGCTCCAGAAATGCCTCCAAGCTACAGTTTCAGATTTATACTGACATCGGCATTTTTACTAGAGGGACACAGGGATGATTTAAGTATGCCACAAGGAAGCTCATTTCAGAAAGCTATCCAGCATTTCCAGGGAGGAATGCCAGCAGGACAGAACCACCTTGAGTACAATGCTACACACACATTACCCGAGATAAAGAATTGCTCATTTTATATTTATAGACATAAAAAAAAGTCTGTGTGTTTGCACTGTGGTTACTGCAGAAATCAGCTGTCTTCAGAGCTTCCCCCAGCACCCCACTGCCCTCTCCAAAGGCACAGCTGGGCTGTGGCTCTTGAGCTGGGGAAAAACAGCCTGGACAGGCTTCACAGCAAGAGCAAGAATATCCCATCTCACCAGCCTCATCCAGAGAGGCTGGGCACAGGGCTGCTGCCCTGATGACAGGAAAAGGCCATCACAGGAACAGGACAGCTCTTCCTCTCTGGGGTTGGTGCCACTGCCACGACTGCACTTTGTTAGCAAGCTAGCAAGCTCTCACAGCCTCCCAGCTTCCTGAAAGGCATAGGGATCTCATGATGTAATTTTTTCCAAGCTAAGGAGAAGGGCTTGCCTGCTTTCGTTGGGGCTAGGAAGTAGGGAGGGAGAAGAAGTCCTGGGCAGAACAGGAGACCTTATCAGCATCCAGCAGAGCTGCCCACATGCCCTTCTCACAGGCACCCTACTCCCAGCACTGGCTCACAATTCCCATCACTATATAAAAGAACCCTCCATATTTGAGAGAAGACCAAAGTCCAGCTCATAGCAGGCTTAGCTTCCATGCACTGCTGTAAAGCTCAGCTCCACCTGAGCACTCAGCCTTGCCTCTGCTTAAGTGCTGCCTTTTTCATTGATTAACAAAAAATATTCAGTACATCTTGGGCTTTAGGACAACGGCTGCAACCAGGAAGAGACACATCCATTCAGGTCCTGTAGAGAGAGCACAGAGCTGACCCTGAGAACACTCTTAGTACAAGCAAATTTGCAAGCACTCCCCACCAGCTCTGAGAGCACACAGTCAGTGTAATACTGCCAAAGTGTTGGGATAGTGGAAAAAATAATATATTCCAATGACACTTAAGCACCAACAATCATTACTGCAGGCTCTGCTTGTACCCCAGCTCAGCTGGCTTGCCACTGAATTCCCTCCATTCCCTGGTCTGCTTCAAGACACTTTCTGGCCATCTCAGGCTGGAAAACAGATTACACAAACAGCACATTTCCACCACTGCTTTCCTACAACAAAAATTACTTTTAGGCATATCTACTACTCACACAATTAATGTCTTACAGAGCCTTTAAAGCCATGTTTCTCAATTGCTCTGCTGGAACACATAGTAAATTCACAACATGGAGATACACACTTGTGGTCAGTGTTTCTGAATGGAACAGCCCAGCCCCTTGAAAATTCATCTCCACCACCACCCCCAGCTGCATTTGGCTTTCAGCTTCAATGAGTTAGGTGGACAGGAACAAACTGCCTGCTTTCAACTGTGAGAGTGTGTTTACTCCATAACAGCAGCCAGGTTTCTGCAGATTAAAGGAGCCCCCTCCATGCAGGAGACAGCCACTGGTCCCTGCCTCCTGTGGCTTGGAGGAAGTGAGCTGCTGGATGTCATCTGCCAAGATCATCTAGCAGGGCTCAACCAACTCTTACAGCATTATTGCAGACAGCTTTAATGTAACCTTTCTTGGAGAAAGCATGGTCATCTGCATAATTTGCTTTATGTGTGTCACAGTGCTTATGTTAACATCTGCAAGATGCCCTCACAGGTGTGTCAGACAGCAATGTTCCCTGGTTCCCAGTAGGAGATGTGTGCTTTGGAGATCAAAGTCCCTGCATAGCTGACTCATACCTGCTGATAGCCACTGGACTTCTACTTTCAAAGGGCACATTTTTATGGGAAGTCCAGACATGAAGCAGGAATCCACGGCACAAACCCTCCCTTCTTGCTTCACACTAGTACTTGGAAGGACTGTAGCTCAGCTGGAAACAGGCAATTTTAGAGATGCCATCTAGAAGAGCCAGTGGATGAATGGTTTGGAAATAGGGTTTCGTGCTTTTTTTTGGGGGGGGTATGGTGGTTTTTTTTAATAATTATTATTGGAACTAAGAATTTTGTGGGTGTGATATGCAAGTTCTCCTGCCTCTCTTGCTGTGCACTCCAAAACTTTGAATGCTGTAAGGTGACCACATTCAGACAGTCTGCAAGTTCTTATGGCTAGATATTCTGTCCCAAGCAAGCAAGAAGTAAAAAACACAAAAATGTTCGAGTTCAGATTTAACACAAACTTTCCTTCCCACCTACACTGTTCAACATGTATTTTACCTTCAACTCTCCATCTCCAGCTTGCTTTCCCCCTCTAGAAGTACCCGCTGACAATCCAACATCAACAGAAGAGCAGCAGCCATCAGCAAGATGCAGCCCCCACTCAGCTGCAGGCAGGCAGGAGCTGTCTGCAGGAAAGGGCTGCTGCCAGCCCACTGCTGAGTTCTGTCAGGGTGCATCTCGACATGAGGTACATGCTGACTGCTGGGGAAAGCCTGCCAGCCAGACTTAAGCTGTTCTGCAGAATCAACAACAGGATTGAATAAGTAAGCACACACTTTCTTAAAA
>VZTB01008505.1:138776-220656 GCA_013397245.1 Thryothorus ludovicianus | reverse complement strand
AAAAATAGATACCTCAGAAGCAACGAATAATGCAGAGGTTTCCAGGCACCAAAGTTACCTCTGTGCTACTAACAATGTGTTTATCCACACTTCATGTAGGTCAAGACAGTTATATGAAACAGCATGTAAAATCTTGCTGAGATAAATGAGCCCATTCAGATAGGGCTGTCTAACATCTTCTGTGCAGCAGACACCAGGCACAAAAGCTGCAAAGGATGGACTTGGCAAAGCCAAAACCAACACATTTGAAATTATCAGAAGTGATTACTGTTTGGGGAAATCCTTGGCCACAACATACACCAAGATTCAATTTTTCCATTTGAAACCAGAATTGCTACACTGACTGTGATTCACTGTGAATAGTGCTGTTCAAAGGAAATCCCCATTCATGCAGCCCTGCATAGCTCAACCCATCTCCACTCCACACTGCAACACCAAAGTACTGAGGATTGGAGCACATTTTGTGGTCTGGGGTTAGTAACACATCAGAAAGTAACCAATCAGTTACTTTGACTTCGCAAAGATTTGTGGTTTTTCTCAGTTTCGATAATCTCTGACTCAGTACCTAACAGCACTGCTCTATGCAGGCGTGTTTTGAAGCATGTAAGCCCAGGTACCATGCTACAGAGGCTCTGCAGCCCCATGACAGAGTTATTCCAGCTATCCCTGTCCAACCATTTCCCTCAGAAGCAACAGGAAAGGTAATTAACTCTAACATGCTCTGCTCAGTTTGGCTGGGATAGAGTGAATTTTCTGGGATAGAGTGAATTTTCTTCACAATACTGGAACGGGGCCGGGTTTTGGATTTGTGCTGAAAACCTTGCTGATAACACAAGGATGTTTTTGTTACTGCTGAGCAGTGCTTACACAGAATCAAGGCATTTTCTGTCTCTCACCTCACCAGTGAGTTGGCTGAGGATGCACAAGAAATGAGGAGGAGACAGCAGACCCCCAATGACTTAAGGGATCCCCCATATTGTATGGTATCATGCTCAGCACAAAACCAGAAGGAAGCAGGGAGGACATTTGCAGTGATGTCACCTGTCTTCCCCAGTAACAATTACATGTGATGGATGGCTGAACACCTTCCTGCCCATAGGAAGTGGTGAATAAATGCCTCGTTTTTGCTGTGCTTATTGTCTTCATCTGAACACACAAGTTTTCCCACTTGTACTCTCCCAGTTCTCTCTCCCATCCCACCATGGGGAAGTAAATGAGCAGTTGTGAAGGGCCAAGTTGCTGGCTGGGCTTAAACTATGACATGTGCAATTGTACCTTCAGTGCAGATTGGAACAGGCACTTTGGAGTTACCCTCCAAATCTGAATTTCATCAGTTCATTCTGACATTCAGACACAGTTCTCACTCAACACAGACACACAGCACCAGCAGCAGCCCAACACCAGAACTATCTCACCAGGCCACTGCCCTTTAGCACTGCTGTGATAATGTGAAACACCCAAAATGAGCCCTCATCCTGTCTTCAAGTCCCAGCTAGCTACCAACCACAGCATTGCCATGTGAGTGTTGAGCAGGAGGGAGTGACACACAGCCAGGCTGCTTTCTGCAGCTGCACACTAGCAAGGATGTGCAGGACACAGCCACTACAAACACATACATGGCCTGGAAGGCACTACTGCTTTTCCATGGCCATTATGAAGATGTCTTCAAGCTTCTGTGCATAAGCCAGCTAGATTTAATTCCCCATGAGCTTTCACAAACAGACACCTATTCTCCCCCTCCACTGGAAGCCATGACTAGCCCTCCCAAGAAGGAATGGAGTTGTTTTCTTCCTGGAACGCCAATTCTTAGGTAAAAAATATTGTGTGCTGCATCTTGAAGGAAAAAATACTCTCCTCTCTTTCTGGGGAAACAATGTAGCTTGAACACATTTTTGTGTGCTTGTGCAGCGCAACCCTAAACACACTTCCCTCTGCACATCACACAGGGCTCTCCCCTGCACGGTGTGGATTTGAGCCCTGTGTTTAACACCCCACACACGACAGTTCTGTGTTTATACGCTCCCAGCTACAAGCCGCTAACATAAGGAATAGACTTATGTCTTGGCTTGAGGCCCAGGTAATTCATCTAACTGTGGCAACCACTATCAGACAGACCTCTTTTGAGAGGAGCTTTCAGGACTGGGAGCATGGTGCTGAATCTGCAGAGGCACAGTCTGCACGGGTGGTCTCCAAGCACCTCACAGAGGACATCTGGGATTAATGGTACAGCTTGAGCACACATTAGCCCCAGCTGTGTGACACCCGCTCATGCAAACCATACACCCCACCTCCCACTCCAACTCACTCCTTGCACAGCAAAGCTTTGCTTCCAATGTGTGGGTTTTGCATGGCCCTGAATAGTCCAAGTCCCCATCTCACCCCAGCTGCCATGGGCTTGCCAGCCCCAGGCCCCAGAGCTACCCTCCTGTGCCATGGGTCCTGTGCCATGCCAGGGCTCTGCTCAGGGGCCACCCTCTCACTCTCCCAGCAAAAGGCAGAGGCAGGTCTGCTCATTTGACACCATCAGCCTAATCCAACTTAGTCAGGAGCTGGTCAGCCGTGACAGACTCTGGCTGCTAACAGAGTTTCCAAGCTAGCCAGCGCTCAGAGGGATACTACCTTTCCTCTCCAGAGGCTGGACTTGAAATCCTCCAACTAAAGGCTTCACACAAGTCTTTCCAAACTTCACAAGCTTGCAGAACTCTCCCTAGTCTTCAGGGACAGCACTCCATCACACACATACTGACCAAGAAGGGTGCAGGGAATTATCAAAATCCTCACCAGCGACAAGATACCATTTTTAATCTGCAGTCTCACATTGTTCACATTCAAGCCTATTGTATTTCACATTTTTAACACATCACTAAAAATGTAGAGGACTGGCCCTAGGGGCAATTTTTCTAGAACTAGAATAGTTGCAGCAACTTCACAAGCTACACTACTTTTTCTGATCCCCCATACCTCTTCCAGGTATCTACCAGGTTTGATGCAGCATTAGACAACATTCTTTTTTAGCAATTCCTCCATGTCACCGTTAAAAATGTTTGCTGGCATACTATGACCTTCATCTAGACACAACAAGAGCCCACAGCTGTTTATGTTACTCCCAGAGAAAGTCCAGGATGCTTCTTTCAGCTTCTACATTTGAGGTTAAATGCTCTTGCTAACCAGGTACTGTTTCAGAAGTCTGAGTTACTTTTCTTACAGGTAGAGTAAGAAATATTCTGCAGCTTGTTAAAGCCTATGTTTAAGTAATAAAGCTGATTAATTTAAATATTTGAACCTCCTCTGCCTTAGGCTCTGCTTACAACCAATAGCAGCAGCACTATGTGTAAAGCAGCTCATTTTTCCTCTTCGCAATTAAAACCTTTCAAAGGGACATAGTTTTGAGTTATTTATCTATATCAGAAGAAATATTTCTTTATTTAAACACCAAACTCAGAGCTAGGCTACAAAATCACAGCAAAATTTGAAGTGTTGAAGTAGTTTTATGTCACTAACTTCAGGTGGCTTCCCTGTTTGAGATGAGAGTCATTCAGCAGAGCTTTCCACCCAGGAAATCCCAGACATTTCCACTGTTCACAGGGCCTGAACTAGCAGCTCCTCACTCAAGTCTGCTGTTCATGGTGCTTTCACAGCAAAGCAAACCTTTTCCATGAGACAACCCCTGCAGAGTAGTTCCAAACTGCCTCCTTCCAGAAAGCAGTAGATTAGGATATACTCCAATGTGAATCCCAATGGCAATGCAGTTAGTTCTCTGGGACAAGGTCTTTGTAACACCCTTGTCCAGGAGGGGTACATGCTTCTATCCCTATAACTGCAGATGTCTGCAAGTCATTAGCATGCTCAGCAATGCTCACTGAGCAGCCACAGATCCCCCAGTGTGACAGCACCAAGGGCAGTGCTGAGCCACCCCACTGTACAGTGGCTGTGAGCTGAATGCAATGTTTCTTCACTCAAGTTTTTTGGAGGGAACTTGGACCACTACAAGACTATCTCAGGCTCTTCTATGTTCTTTAGATGCAAAAAAAAATAACTGGCCACCAGGGAGCTGCATCTGCTTCCGCATGGCTCTGGGGAGCCCAGGGCACACAGCAGCCTGGGGATCTGCAGGCACTCCTGGGTCACCTGACTTTGTGTCCTCCCAACAAGTAGACAACTCACTTGGTCATTGGCACTTCGATTGAGCTGGCAATCCTTGCTCCTGCTCACCACTCAGGTTAGGCCAGAGAAGTACAGGAGCTGGTTTCTCAACATGCAACAACCTTTGCAAGCTGGGGTCTTCTCCAAAGCACCTGTATTGGGCTGTGGCAAGTTACCCTCCTCCCTTTGGCCACCCATGTTTGATGTCACATATGCTACATCCTCTGTTAAGAGCATTGAACTAACAAGACAGCACCAAATAGCACATGAATGTATAATCACAAAGTAATGAGAGCATTAAGGTGGCACCACAATAGAGGGTCCTGCAGTCCCCATTTAAAAGCCTCCTTGTCCTGACTCCTGACAGTAGCAGTGTCCAGCACTGGCGAGCTCAGGCTGTGGCATCAGAAGTCACTGCCCTTCCAAGTGCCACCACAAATTTTCCTGGCAGTCACTAGCCTAGATTTCCTGCTTCTTCATAGTTGTGTTTTTACTACATGCCTAAAAGAGTTACCAAAAGAAATAACTCCCAGAGACAACTAAAGCTGTTTCTATTTGACTTCTAATTAGACCATTGATCTGGTTCTAGCAGTTACACGAGCTGTAGGACATTTGCATGCAACCACACTGGTAATCAACAGCCGGAACAAAACTGAAGCAACATGATCAACACCCCAAGTCTTCCCACAGATGGTATTTTAAGTCTGCTCAGACACCAACTTGTCCTCTACCAGGGAATTTGATAACAAGTCATGTCTGAACAAGTGTCAACTGCTCAGAGTCACTGTAACTAGAGTGACATCAGCAAACAGCAGCCCTTCAGGAACTTCGATGTGCTGAAGGAGGCTCAAAGATGCTTAGACTTCAGATTATTTGAGAGACTAACAAGCAGAATTACTTTAGTTTTGCAGAGAAACCCTACAGAAATTCACTGTCTAGATATGATGGTGAGGCAACACATGATACCTTGCACCATCAAGATGACAGTTAGACACCAATTTTGTTTAGCAAGCCACCATTTCCTGTTCTGTAGCAAGGATCAAAAGCAGAGAGAAATCCAAGATTTGTGTCTCACACCAAGACAGATATGAGGTGTACTTACTATACTGGCAGTTCCCAGCATGGAAGATGCATTAAAGACAAATGCAGGACCCTGCACATAATACCCCAGGTCAAGCTCTTTGCTCCTATCATCTGAGACCAAGGAAACCTGCTCCTACCACTCACCTTATAACAAAGGGAGGATCTGCACAAAGGTAAAGCTCATCTCCAAGATGTACCCAGTGTTTTAGCACTGAGACTTAACTAGTTCCAAGACCTGGCCTGCCAGTATTTGTCTATAGAAAGTCCACTAAAACTGCTGCACCTACTACTGCAAGGTTGTTGTGAAAAAAGGAAATGCAAACCAGCTAATTACGCCAATTAAAGGAAACACAGATAGAGCAAGTTAGTATCTAGCCGAGGGGAACAGTATTTCCTCTTCTGTGTTTGAATAACCTTCAAATACATATATCATGAGTGTTTGCTCAGCACAGCTCTGTATGCTGTGCCTTCTGCTGCAGGGCCCCAGAGCAGACATGTACACAACATAGCTCACAAGTTGCTCATTTTGGGCCCACCAACTACGACAGAGCATTTTAATATAGGCTCAGAAATACAGAATACATTATCTCCTTATAAGAGAGGCCACAGACTAATCAAAACCAGTAGGCTGCCACAAGCACACAGGGTAGCCAGAAATTGCCGTGGGCTGCAGAGGAGAGCAACCACCAGCTTCCTACTCCCAGGTCAGGCTGGGGCAGCCCCCAGGGCCAGACATGCTCACAGCACCAATGCAAAGAATAGGAGTTGACATTTCAGAGCAGGTTTAATAGCTCAGCCCAGAGCTCATCACACAGGTTTCAGTACAAAAAGCAGGTGGAAGCACACCAGCTGTGGGCTAGCAGTTGCCCCCAGTGCTTTCAACTGCTGCTCTGCAGCAGAGCAGCCATGCAGAGGGCTGTGGCCTGTGTTGCAAACGCCTGCACTCCACCCAGGCGAGCAGGAGGCAGCAAGAGCCACCCCAGCGGCATGGGGAGAGCAGAGGGCAGCTGACACAGCCTCTGCTCAGCACAGCACCCACACCATGCCAGAACCTAAGACAGAAATGTGACAGTGGGATGTGCTGTGAGAGCCACTGCCCAATTTGCCCCTCTGAGAGGGCAGGCTGAGGGTCAGCATGATAGACTGCACCCACCTCGCCCTCAGAGGACTCACCATTTGGGAACAGTGCTGCCACGCAGCCTGGCCAGCTCATGCCAGAGTAATTCAATGCTCTGACAAACAAGAGCGTCATGATTTACAGCATGGCCTGAAGCAAGGGAGAAGGAGCCACAGCCCATGATGTCATTGCAGCCCATGGTCATTTTTGTGCTGTTACTGGGTAACGTTGGCAGGAGAGTTCATGCAACCTGCTGCTGCTGTTAGATGAAAACAGCTTGTCCTTTTGCAAGAAAGGCCACAGCCTGGATGGTCAAAGCTCTGCCACTACCAGCTCATAAGCCTGATCAGTAAAACTTGGTATATTTCAGTGACCCAGACAAATGAACTCTGAAGTATCTGCTGAATTTATGCTTTAATGTAAGAGATGGCCTTCTGTATTTACTGGTTCCTCCCCATTAGTTTACTTGTCTATTTCTCCAGGCTGTAAGGAACAGCAAAGGGCCATCACCGGATTGAAAGGAAGCATCCCACTAGTAACCAGACAGTGCAGCTGCTTGTGTGGCCATTCTTCTCAGACACTTTGGAGAGACATGGCTGTTTTCTTTCAAGGGCAGTATCAGCAGGAGGTACAAACAAATTCAACCCATCACACCAGGGAAGACAGGATTCAGCTACTCCACCCTCTCCCCACTCCCAGCCAGCCCAGGGCAGCGTCTGCTGCACCACAAGAGAGGATGTGCCAGGCAACCCTTGCTTCCCCAGGAATTTCAGCAAAGCTTCATTTGGCTGCTGTTTCAAGTGGCCCAGTTTGTTTTCACTAGCAAAAAATCCAGTTTATTCTTGCAGTGGTTGTATCCCAGTTGTGATGTACAAGCACTGTAGGAACTAGACATGGCACACATCTCACTATGGATGTCAGGACTTCAACTGCTTACAGCAGAACAGTGCTTACACAAGGATTTGCAACCCATTGAACCCAAAGCCCCCCACAGCAGATCCAATTCTCACTGTGATATACCAGATATTATGCAGGCATCTTGAAAATTCAAGATTAGTTCCAGGAGGCACAGAGAGCCAAGGGAGGCTGACAGACAAGTTAGAGACCACATCAGAGCCCAGAGAACCATCTGGTTAAGATACAGCATACACTTACTGCAAGGCTTTTTAGTACAGAACTGGGATTTATCTTCTAATGATGACCTACAAGAAAGTCCTCCCTATTAGATTACAGAGCACTAGTTCTTCTTTAGGAGGAAAATAAACAGGCAGGAGTGCAACTACACAAACTTTTGCCTTGTGGGGAAAGAAAATCTATGCCAAGTCCCCAGAAGCAGAACCTAGGGGGAAAAACTCACTAGAGTTTCATTGCACAAACCCAAATAACAGGCAGAGCTCGCTTAGCCCATTGCACAGAACCTCGGATCTCAGTTGACTCAATTCTCAACCCTAGGTCAAGTTCCCAGGAAGGGCAAGGCTAGCTCTATTCACCCCGCCCGGTGAGGGGTTGCAAGAGTGTGGGGTGAGTCCACTTTTACCACCACACAGACAGACAAGTACAGCAATCAAGAAAAGATACAGCTGCAGCTAGCACAAGTTTCTCAGACACAGTATTTTCATGAAACTGCTACTCTTACTCCTCCAAACACCACCAAAAGACACATAAGTACTGTTCCACTACCACCTTCAACCATTAGCAGGAATTCAGCCAGCAAGAAGCTAAGCAGTGCCATATAGTGAAGGCTGTAGCACACTGTTCAGATCTCCTAACAAGGGTAGGTGGTGCCTTCCCCCTAGTCTTTCCTACCTATATTTTGGGTTTAATTCTTCCCACAGCAGTTAACATTCAGCTACACAGCATTTCCTTTCTCCAGCAGCAACACACTTGGTGTATCTGATTCCGTTTTTCTTGCCACATCCAAGTTGATTGCAGCTACTCATCCTCACCTACTTCCACCCATCATCACTACCACGGTGCACTCCTCCCCCCATGGGTGGGTACTCTAGAACAGGACGAACAGTACCATCAAAAGAGACAAAAAAAAGCAAGAAAGCCCCACAGGCACCTACAGCTTGTCGATAGAAAACCTGGCTACCTCACCGACAGCCAGAGTCACACTCTGCTCTCTACACAAAAGCCACTGTGACAGGCTCCACAGGCATACTGGTACCACATCAGACAGAGCCAAACACCAGTTCCCTGAGCTCTGGGTCTTTTTTACTGTAATGATTTATGAGTCAGGTGACATATTCATGAGCTCACTATCACACCAGGCAATAAAAGAAGACAGAGCCACCTGATGCTGATGGCAGGGACCTACTAAGCATCACAGTACAGCAGAGGTTTGTCCACTCCAGCATGACCAGCAATACACTTTCACTCTGGTGTGCTTGCTAAACATGGATTAGTGGTCTAAACTAAGCAGTCCCTTGTTCAGGACTCGAAGTAGCCGCTCATCAAAGTCTTTTTTCTGAGGGGCAGAGAGAAAACAGAATTCCTCTGCAGCCTGGGGGATTCAGAGACCATTGTTTTACTTCCCATTGCTTGGAGCAGACACAGAACAATGCTGGCAACATAGCAGCATGACCACACACAAGGCTAACCACATTCTTAGGTTACAGTTGTAGGCTAGAAAAGAGTTATCCTAACCCATTTAGATTTAAACATTCCCATGTAAGTCAATACAGGACGTGGCATTAGAATATGGAGCAGTTAAGATTTCAGTCCATCTTGAATAGCTGGCATAGCCTTCAGTGCCTTAAGTGAAAAAGCTGTTTAGCACATTAGTCTAACTGGTCCCAAGTAATTTTATGGAAGTTTGATCACTTTACAAGTTTCCGCTCATATGTAAAAGAATGCAAGAACAGTCTGTTTAAGCTACCTTAAAGTTTCCTGTAACTTGGACGTCACAGTTCAGGCAAAGACACATTTTCATTAGACCAGCAATCTGGTACTACTTGTAGCAGTACTGAAACAAAGTCCTGAGGTGACACCTTCCAAAGCTGAAGCCACCTCCAGCAAAACGGTCCACTGTCCATCTATCAAAAATTATTTTCAAGGGATAGAAGTATCATATTTCCAAGAAGCAGAAATTTGCTTCCAAAACACACTGGATATTTTCCAGAAAACAGCATCCAGGGAAGTCACAGATAAGTGGCAGACAAAATACAAGTGTATTTTGACTACCTCCTTATGATGTGTTAAAAGAACACCGAGTGAGACAGAAGAACCTTTAAATGTACACAGACTGAAAATGTTTTCTTTTTTCTGTTTTCAAGGATCTAGCTCTAAGCATTACAGGACAACACACTTACTGTTTTACAAAAGACTAGTTTTTCCTCTAGAAATGTATGGTTTGCTTTGTCACTCTTTAATGTATCAGCAGCATAGGGAAGAAAGTTGGTTTTCAAGTATTTTCCTAAAATGAGATTTCAGTAAGGTTCTCAGACTCACAGGTCATAATACCTTCACCTTAAGCACATTGTAGACCACAGTGTGTGCATCAAGTACCTGGTCATTAACCAAAACCCCACCCAATTCACAGGTTAAGTGTGGTCAGTACTCCTGCAGCCAGGATATGCCACCACCAAACTCTCCATGAAGCAAGTACTAACAGACCATAATTATAACCCCATCCTCTCTTCACCCATCTCCTTCCTGGCACAGCTTAATTCCCTGCAGGCACTGCAGCAGGACACAGGACCACCACAGAGACAACCTGTAAGCAAACCACACAAGGCCAGCACTGGATCCTCCTGCCATGGCAGCAGACGTGCCACTGCCCATCCATTTACTTGCACTGCCCCTTCACATCCTGCCGTTGTGAGGCAAGCCAGGTCAGCTCACTTACCTGGTGAAAGTGCAACCTGGTAGAGAAACCACATTCTTCAGTTTGCTCAATCTGACTGCAGCAGCCCAGGACTGCAGTTTTACTCAACAAGGCAGCTTGGCATCCATCCTCCCTCTACATGAGGCTGCAGGATGAGCAGCGGCCATGAGAACACTGCCAACAGGGACTGAGCAGCAGGGCACACACCTAGGCTGCAAGCCTTGGGGTAACTTGGCAGGACCCACCCCAAAACCATTTCCCAGGCTTCAGCCACCAACTCCACTGTTTCTAAGCTACATCAGTTGATTCCTATTGCCAGTTACCAGGGTTTCTAGGTATAAATTCTGTGCCAAATTAGCTTCAACTCCCCTCCTTCTCTGCTAAGTAATCTGTAGACTCGATCAGCCCCTCCAGCCAAGAGCAAAGCCCTTGTGCTCTACATTCCTGGCATCCTACTCTCGGTGCCTGTCATGCAGCATGCCACTCAGCACCCAGGAATTTGCAATTATCTCAGTCTAGCAGACAAGGAAAAAAGCTAGACTTAACACTTGTTAACACTTGAGCAGCAGAGCAGCCACCTCATGTTGAGCAGAAGGCTCCATGAAGTCACCTGCTCCACAGCAGCTTTTTCAGAGCATTCACTGCCATCTTTGCTGGATGGCACAAAGCACCCATGTGCTTCACAGCCTTTCTTACATTAGATCACGCATGCAGTCAATTCTGCGTTGAAGTAAAGACACTTCATGCCTAGAAGAAAAGCTTCCTGAAACTAGCAAAAGGCTTTGAGCAAAGACTAAACAAGGGGTAACAGCAGCAGGAGAGGTTGAGCTGCTAATGTGCATCTAGAAAGGGTTGTGGTCAAACACTGTGTATAGGCAGACTTATTTTAAATAGAAAAACATTGAATGCCAAAACCTTGCTGCTGAAAAGGTTTTAAAATGTGGTTGCAGTACAGCAGCAGTAGCTGAGCCATAACACATGGTTTCCAAAATGTTCCTGGAAGTTAAATAATAACTGGAACAGGCACTGCATCCACTTAGCAAAGGTCTGATGGCATTACTAATGCCAGAAATGCAGCAGGCACAGCTGTCAGGTTTTCCCAGTTGATTTGGCTCAGAGCTGGCCCTAAACACCCCAGGCCCTAAAGACCAACATGGTCATAAAAGTTCTGCACCTAGAGCCTTTACTAGTTTCTTTTTTCCACTTCAGCTCCAGGGTCTGCAATGGCCCTGGTTTTGTTCAACAACACAAAAGAAACCAAACAGCAGAAATAAAAAGAAAGCCTCAAGTTCTTCAGAACCTGCAGGGAAAAACACACCAGGGACAGGTAGTGAACTCAGCAGATGCTGCACCTGCAGTACAGGTGCCCAGGGCTTCAGCCCTTCAGCCCAGTAGAGACTGCAAGGCTCACTCAGAATGTCTTTTTTGGAAAGGGCATTCAGAACATTTTTCAGGACAGGCTCAGTTTATCCAGGACTGTACAGTAGGGCTCCTGTGCTACTCCTTGGCTCCAGCTCAGGTGGCAGACCGTGGCTGGAGCTGAACACTCCTTCATGCAGAGGCTGGGATATGGCAAAAGCATTAGCAGTCATAGTCATTCCATTCTCTTAAAGCTTCAAATTTTCTCAGGGTTTGGGTTTTTTAAATTTTATTTGGTCTTTTAATAGCCAACACAATGCAAGTAAGCTGTAAAACAAACAGACATGTCTTAAATGATTACAGACACCCTGCAGCTCAGCCTAGCCATGTAAAGGAGCTGTGCTGCTGCAGCAGCATTTCTAGAAAGGAAGTCACTGAAAGCCAGACCTGACTGGAGTAGCCTTGATATCCCAAACCCGTCACCCTCGGGAAGTTCCACAGACAAAGAGGAAGGCAGCTGGAGCAACAACATTTTTCTAGGGAAAACAATACAATAGGAGGGGAATGTTGGCCTGGTGTTGGAGCTAGTCCAGCAGCTGCCACAGAAAGGTGAGCTCTGATGTTAGCAAAAGCTCAGTCCAGAAATCAGCAGCTGCAATTCGAACCCCACTGAGTGCAAAGGGAATCCATCTCTAAGTAAATAATTAGCACCAGCTTCATTCCCAGCTGCAAGTACATTAGCTGTTCTGGCCAGGGAGGACAATCAGCCATTCGGGACCAACAGTCCTCATTTCTTGTCCAAAGCTGCTTTTACACATTAGTAGAGAGGAAGAAGAGGGTACCCAGCTACAGGTTTCCAGAGAGGGCCAGGTCTCCCCCAAACTGGAGCAGTTTCTATTTTCTTGCTATTGTAGTTAAGCCCTTTGAAGACAAACAGCTTTTACTTTGGCCAAGCCTTTTAGACGACTGAGGAGAGCTACACTCACCCAAATTCAGCTGTGCAATTCACCGAGGCCAGAGTCATCAAGAAGCAGTAGTTATAGTTATCTGGCAAAGAGCTAGAAAAGGCATTCACATTCCTTCCCAGAGATCTCTCAGGCATTCAAATTACTGCTTTACAGACTACGTTGTGGCCACACCTGAGCTATTCCCCAAACGGTCACCGAACGCATTCCTGAGGGATCATCCGCAATCCGACGTGCATGCCAGCAGCCTTCGCCTCCAAACCACCAGCTATCAACCAACTGTATGGCACAGGCAGGCAAATCTCATCACACCCATTGCCTGGGCTTGGCAGGGCTCCTTGAACATTCCCTGCTGTAATCTACCACAGCAGAAAGACTGAGGCGAAAATGGCAATCCTGTTCTAAAGCTGCAACTGTGCTTAGGCAGGCATCAATGCTAATCTGAACACTGGCATCATCTGCTGGACTATGGTGAGCAAAGTCTCCCCACTCTCCTATACAACCTACGGCTGCAGCTATTCGCGCACAGCCGTGAGAGTCTGGCTCCAGCGCCCTGCCAGAGCCCAGGTACGCCCGGCTAGAGCGGCATCGTCCCGCCGCACACTCCTGCCGGGCTGCTGGAGGAGTCAGCCCCTGGAGGAACTGGCTGCACAGAGAGAGAACACGCTCTGGCACTAAGTTTCTTCATGAAAGACCTGAAAGCAAAGCTTCACCTATGAAGCAGTGACCAAATGGGACGCTGAGGAGGACACGAGCTCACAGCCAGCCCCGACAGCCGGGCTGTGGGATAGCCGCACGGCACACACAGCTCTTTAAAGACAGAAGCCACTCAGCTCCCGAGCTCGCAGCCCCCCACTGCCCTGAGCCCCGTCATGGTTCCGCCAGGCAAAGGTCCAGCGCAGGAAAAAAAAACACAATAAAACGAGAAAACAACAGAACAGCCCGCCGGAGACACACTCACCGATGGAGACCAGCTTGATGCTCTCCCGCTCCAGGAACTCGAGGGCCACCGAGACGTTTTCCAGCTGCATCTGGCGGAAGGTGGGCCGCTGGTGGTACTTGCGGTACATGCGCTTCTGGCTGAGCACCTCCAGCAGCGCGATCAGCCGCAGCCCGTCGCTCAGGTCATGCTGCAGGTTGCCGATGCGCTTGTTGACGCAGCGCAGGTGCTCGTTGCACCAGCGGGTGAAGGTGTTCTGCTGGATCCTCTTCCAAGGCGCGTCCTCCGCCAGGTCCTTCTCGGTGGCGGGCATCTCGCCGTCGGGATCGGCCGCTCTCCGCGCGCCCTGACCCCGCGCCTGCGTGCTCATGGCCAGCCCTGCTCCGCCTCCTCGCTCGGCTGCGCTCCGCCCGCGCCCCGCCCGGCCGCCTGCGGCGAGGGAGGGAAAGAAAGAGAGAGAGTCAAGAGCGCGGCGCTCAGCAGCGGCCCCTGGCTTTTCCCTGCTTTCGCTTGTGCTGCTGCCTCCCCCGCTGCCCGACCAGCCCGCTCTGCGCGGCCCCGCGCTGCCGCCCGGTCTTTATCCGCGGGGAGCGGCACGCCCTCCGCCAGATCAAACCCGCGCCCCGCCGCACCGGCCCGCGGGGGACGGGCCGGGTTGGGCCGAGCTGGGCTGGCCCGGCCCGGCCTGGCCTGGCAGAGCCCTTGAAGGACTGGGGGCCGCGCTGGGCCGAGACTCACCTGGCCGAGGTGGCAGGAGGGGCTGGGGCGCGGCCCCCGGGCGCAGCTGGCCTGGCGCTAGTGCCCGGCCGGGGTGCAGCCCCCTCGCCCCACAGACAAATGAAACCCGCAGTAGGAACAGGAGCGCAGCCCCCCGCCCAGCCGCATACCCCCACCGCGGCCCCACTCAGGGACACAGGTCAGGCTGCCAGCCGTGTGACGGCCGCAGTTGGGTGGGTGATCCCTCGCCGGGGCTCTGGGCTGGGGGGATTCGATTCTGCACAGCCCGCGCCGGGACAGGCTGGGTGAGGGTGCTCGCATGAGATGCGATGTGGCAAAGGGGCAGCAGCCTTTGCTGCCACACACGTTTTTTTCGGCCATTTGAAAATAATATAAACTTCTAAAAGCAGCCAGTTACCCCAATTCTTGGGGGATTCTTTGGTTTCCCCCCCACTTTTGTGACTGATCTCCTAGCGCGCCACTCCCTGCTGACATACAAGACGGTGACTTGTCGCTGACTCATTTGATGACAGCAGGGTCAATAGAAATACTGCAGCTGCCTTAATGCATACAGAATTTTGTAGGTCACCGAGACATCTCGTGACACTTCGTGGGTCACAGAAAGCTGCGGTGAGGTGTCTCTGCACGTCCCTGCCCCGAGGGAAGCCTGTGCCCACCCGCTCACCCTTGGGTCCAATCCAGCACGCACTTACGGTCTTGGCTGTGCTACCAGGAGCTGCTCCACTGATTCAAGCGAAGCTACCTATTTACACCACACTGAAAGGTGCAGGTGTCTGTCAGAGAAAACAGATCTATTAAAACACAATCAATAAAGTCTTAATTAAATAACTATAGTCATTCTCTGCTAGAATATTAGAATACAGACATCCAATTATTTTCTTTCAAGGGTGTTATGCTTCCACTAAATCATCACACCACGGTTTCTCTCCAGTGACCTAATAAACGATTTATATTAGATGCATTTGTTGACAATAAATTAAGAAAGAAGCAAATATGAAGGTGAGATAAAGTGCGAGTTATGTCTAAACTTCCATTGTTCCCTAATCAGCATCGCCTCCTGTTTTAAAACTATCAAAGAAATCAGAGATCAGATTTAGTATAATGAAATGTTGAGGTGTATCTCATGGCACAGCAGCCACTACCCTTTCCTCAAATTACTGAGCCAAGCAGCAGGAAGCTGTTTTTATTATTCAAATAAAAACTGACATTTAGTAAGAGCTTTAATTTACAGAGCAAAACCAGTGACAGGGTATAGAGATTCTGCAGCCAGGGCAAGTTGTGCCTCTGCTACCATCTCTCTGCTGTCAGCACAGGCTTGGCCAGCCCAGAGGAAAGCAGCCTGGAAACATGGAGCTGAACCTTTTCTCAAGGACTTTTCTCTCGTCATCCAATACTTCATTTTTAATAGATACTAATTGCTTATTGACTTTGGCCTGGGCTGGGACTCCTTAGCAACCATTCTACATCCGGATTAGCTGATTGCTTATAGTATTTTAATTTCCTTTCCTTTTCATTCCCACACCTAGTAATGCACACTCTTTAATATCATTTTGTGCCTGTGCCATGCTGAAAGTTGAAGCTTCAGCCAGTTTTTTCTGTAACAAAGGCAGTGAATAGAAATTACACAGGAAAAAGACAGTATTAGGACCTCTACTTTTAACTTACATATTTAGTTAAAATTTTCAATAAAAGCAATTTTTTCCATAGACCCAGCAAAGAAACTTTTTATCTCAATAAGACACTGTGCAATGACATGATGTGCACACATAAGGACAGAGGTTTCTTTGAGTGGTTTTCTACCACTACTCCACCCATCCATCCATCCATCCATCCATCCATCCATCCATCCATCCATCCATCCATCCATCCATCCTCCATCCATCCATCCATCCATCCATCCATCCATCCATCCATCATCCATCCATCCATCCATCCATCCATCCATCCATCCATCCATCCATCCATCCATCCATCCATCCATCCATCCCATCAGAAGCACTGAGGCACAAAACCTGATGTGAAGTGCTCAGCAGAGCCCTGGCACAGACATGTAAGCCCAGCTCACCCTGTCAGACTCAGGACAAGGGCAGTGGCACAGCTGGGACAGTTGCTGTTGGGACCATGCAGGGTTGGTGAGGTGCTGGTGGTCTGGATGTAGCAGCCCATGTCACAGCTGCCCTTCCCTCCACATCACAGGGCTTTTGATCAGAATTCAGCCTTTTGCATCCTGCCTGCTTTCATGATTGTGGGGAAACAAAGACTGCTTTATAAGAGGAGGATGAAAAAAAGCAAAATCATTTCTGCTTTGAGGAACAGATCTTGTTTCGTTCCTTTCTTTCCAGTCACAGATGATCCTGGCAGCTATGGTCTGATCAAGGTTTCTGGTTGAAGGGCAGCAAAGAGGGGCAGCCCCTGCCTGCATGGCACCCCATCGCCTGCACGGGTGACTGAGATCAGGAGAGGTGCCCTGTCTGGGACCTGCCTGGCCACAGCTGTGATATCCAGCTGTGGCAGCAACTGCAGGGTTGGGCATCAATGCCTGGACTCATCTACTGATGAGAGAATCCCTCTGTACTGCTCTGTGATCGGATTCTTCTTGGGGTCACATCTGACCTGAAAAACTGTATTTCCTTTGAAATTAAGTTGGAAGACAGTTTAACACAAGTGAACCCGTGCTTCAAATTTCATCAGGAGACAAGGAAATAAAAACAAGCTTACCCATGAATCTGTACTTGCTGGAATACCATCTTGGTAGTGTATATTGTTACAAATGAACTAGTGTACGCCACACAGAAATTCCTTATGTGCATATTTGTATGGGTAGATATTTGTGTGGACGTATGTATATAGGCAGAAAGGGAGGGAGATTTCAATACTGTGCTCTGGGGTGGATACCTTATTCATTTCTCCTTTATGACGAGGATCTTTCCATCTATTCTTCCTTTACTTGCTGGATGCAGATACAAGGAAGGAAGAACACTGTCATTGCTTTCTTGGTTCTCTTTAAGCAGTTGTAAAATCACAGCAATGATTTTTTTTTCTCTGTTTTAAAAATACTCTTCCTCCATGGTAATTCACTGCAAGGCTGAATTTAAAAATACTCTGTTTAATTCAGCAGCAGAGGGCTTCCTCTGCCACATGCTCACTCTTTTATCATGGAACCGCTCAGAATATTTTGTGTTTGAAAATACAGCCTTGACAAATGGAATAAACTGTAAGGACAATTCATCATGGCATGTTCTACTTTTTGCAAAAAAAAAATAGAAATAATAGAAATAAAAAATAGAACTCACTGCAGACTGCCTCTAAAACCAGAATAGGGCATTAAGCTCTCTGAATTCACAGGGAGTTGCTTTGCTGGCAGGATTAAAAAACATCATGAGCACAGTTTAAGCTGTAAAGGTGAGTAAAAGTTGGCTGGCCTTTTGCAGGTTTGTTGTTGCTCTTTTTGGGATCATTGACAATCCTTAATGGAAATTTAATCTCATTTATCATATTCTCGGGGGCCCTGGAATGGTACCATGTGGCTCCACGGTGGACACTTGACATTAGTTTTTTGGAGCATACTAGCAGCAGAGGGAAAAGGCAGTTCTAACACTGGCTGTTTCATTGAGGAAAAGTCTGTTGAAGCCTGGTTTTGCAAAAGCAGAAGGGCGTGGGGAGCGGCGGCACAGGCCCTCGCTGACATCAGTGAAGAGCGCATGATGGGGTGACTAATGAAATCAGGTCTGCTGCAGGGTAACCCACTTATCACAGTCTCATGTGATGATATGTTCTTGGATTCCTCCAAGCCATGGGCCATACATGAGAGATCCCAGCCATTTGGGACACTCTACATGCTCTCTGCTTGATGTATTGTTCAGCAACAGCTTGCTTTGATTGTATTAATCTCAACTGTTAATCCAACATCTGCACACTTTGCTTAGAGCAGGAATCTGAGCATTCAGGCTGGGTCTTTGCAGGTAAAAGGACTTTTCTCTGCCCCTGGAAGATTGTGCTTTAGTTATCATCTCTCTAAGGATCTGTGCAACAGAAATGTCACATTTTAAAGATTTCAGTGGTGCTGCTAATACATAAGGAGCAGTGACATTTTTTTCCCCATACTACAACTAACGCCATACAAGTGATTTTCAAGATGCATCATATCTCAGCAGAAATGTGTGGTGAAAAGCCAGCGGGATGCCTCCATCTTTTCCAAAGGTTTCTGTCAAAGGAGCAGCACACTGAAGGTTTGTACCCTGGGGCTGTCAAAACCTGTGAGTTGTCAGGGCAAAGGCTTGGAAAAAGAATAACTGGGCCATGGGCTATAGCACCCGGATAGCTTTAGAAATTTATCAGGAGATTTTAAATATTTATAATTTTTTGGCACATAATAGCCTAATCCAAACACAGGACAGCATTGTGCATTAAAACAAAAGCCATGCATAACAAATGCCATAAAATAAATAGTAGCACATTCAAACCAGTGTGCAGATGCTAATCCTCACATCCCCGCGGGGCAGCTCATCCACTAACCCAGCACCCAGCCAGTAAAGCTAAAGATCCAGCAGCTGAGGCTCACAGTAGTTAAAGGTTTGCTGTTTCAGAAGCCGCAGGCACTGTAACTTGAAGGGATTTCATGACTAAGTGACCATAAATGGCATTGCTGCCGTTGGCAGCACCGAGCCTGGCTCAGCATCACAGCCAGGTCCTCCCAGCGTCCCGTGTCAAAGGTTTCCAAACACATTGCACATTTTCTTTACCCGTTACCTATTTGCTGGGTTCTGAAAGACAATAGAAGCGTTTCTTCTCAATTGATGGAGTAGTCATTAAACCTCTCCTTTTGTTACCATGATCTCTACCAACTGAAGCCAAACTCAGACAAGCCGTTCAAGTCAAAGCATGAATCAAATGGATTGCATCATATGGATTGCATTTTCCTTATTCAGCAGCTCTATGGAAGGCAAAGAAGCTCTGCATTATACAGATATTGGCTAGGACCTTTGATACAACTTGTTCTGAGTTTTTCCATCTTATATGTTTCCTCCTCTGTTATCCAAGGAAGACAGCAATGTGAGAGCTTGCAGCAGCAGTTCAGTCCAAAACGGACAGAGGGAGGTCTTTAGGCAGAGAAATCTCCTGAAATCTCTAGAAGTATGCTGAAAAATATAACTTGTTCTAGAATTTGCACTGAAATTTGTATTTGCAAAGTCTATTTAGGCAACAGTTACTTCTAGTAGCAACTGTGTCTGGGGCAATTTTCATCTCTCTGTGTCTGGAAGAACATGGTTTTTCTTCTGCACAGAGTTCTTGCTGCATTATATATGTGTATATATATGTCTTGCTGCATTATATATGTATCCAGAAGCTGAAACTGGTGCCAAAAGCAGCCATCCATCTGGCAAACACAGTGTTTTGCCAGAACTTGCAGTGCTGCTTTTCCCTTGGATCCCAGGGAGACTCGCAGCTGGAATTTAAAGGTCTGGTTTTGACACAGGCTGTAAACAGCTCATGAGCAAGGCTGCTTGTACTTTTTGCTATCCTGAAATCAGAGGAGACAAACTAAACTGAAATCCATCTAGCACATACTGGAAGAGCAAGGACAGGGCATTCCCTGGGAGTGTCTCATGCAGGAATTCACCTAATTTATTTGTCCAAAATACCCTTGCTGCTCGTTCCCATGGAAATGTTACGTAGTTCATCTCTTTTCCTTGGTTCATCTGTTTTTCTGACTGGTAAACTGCTGCAGAGTGTTTAATTTTACTTCTGATTTATGAAGTTGATTTCAAATGAAAAAACACATACTCACAGCCACGTATAAGCATCTCTCTTCCCAAAGTCCAAACTAAGTTGTGTCGGTACCTGAGGACAATGCCTGGCAGTGCAAATGTCCCCAGAGCAGTGCCTGCTCTCAGGCAGACCCTTCCCCCCCAGCCAGCACCAGGAATGCAGCGATGGCTGCGCTGTGGGTGTCCGAGCGAAACATAGCTTACCCAAATAAATGTGACTTGACGTATCAAACATGAAGCTGAAAAATAATTTGAAATAGCAGCTCATTTTTAAAATAACTCAGGATCTGATTTCATGACCTGGGAAGTCAGATCCTATACAAACCCACACAATGCTCCAGTGTGCAGCTAATCAGGGCTTCCTGCCCCTAGCAGATACCGCAGGCACGGGCCTCATTAGGCATTTTCTCTGCCTACTTCCAACCTTACTTACTGCTTGTGTTTGTACTCAGGGTAACCAGGGTTCTCTTCCTAAGATGATACACCCCTTTTTCTCTGGGTTTGAATTTCTTTTCTTGTGCTTTTACTCTGTGAGTTGGAGTTTGCAGCAGTGACCATGTAAAGTTGAAATTAAGCATCTCACTTCTGCCAGAACTCACGGGCTGCACAGAATTCTGAGTGTTTCCCAGTTACCCTTCAGGAGCTGCTGTAACCTGAGATACAGATGAACAGTTTTGTTTGACTTCAGAGGAGTAGTCAAGCTCCTCCTTGGGACAGCTGGATGTAGCATAGGAAGGAACGCTTTCCAGGGGAACAGTGTATATTTTTTAAACAAACCAAAACTCTTCTGTGTGACATAAACAAAATTGTTGACCTATGTCCAGCCAAAGGGGGAGTTTGGCTCTCCTGACACACACCCCAGGATGCAGCAGTGGGGTGAGAATGCCAGTGCATAGAGTGAGTGAAAATGCAACATCCCAGTTATTTCAGAGGAAAGACATGACACTGCGGTGGTCACTTCTACCGTCCCCACCGCAGTGTTCTCATGATGGCGAATAACAACCCCAAAAGCACTTTCAAGTGGATTTGCTTTCTGCAAAAGGCTGAAGTCATGCTCCTTTCTCTTTTTTAAACATTCTCACAAAAATATTCCCAGACAGAAATCTTGTATAAAAGAAGCCTTAAGTCTACTGACTCATTTGAAAGCTGCTTTATTAGCCCCTACACGGGCTGATAAGCCTTGCCTGGTGCATAAGGGCTGTATATTGTTCTGCTGCTTAGCTCAGTGCAGTGCTGGCAGCCTGGGCTTGATCCAGCCAAGCAATTAGAGAATTTAACTTCCTCCATAAATGCTTGTACGTGTGAGGCATGTGTTTGGGGGCATTCCTCTACTTGAAAGGAATCTAAGGTTTTTAACATGTTGCGAAAGCAGAAGGAATGGCAGAGATCTCTGTGGACAGCATCACATTGATTTGGGTGAGAATTAGGAATGATAAAAGGCAGAAGAAAAGCACTTGGACCTGGCCAGCAGTCATCAAGTCACCCTTCCCCCTGAATAGTTAGTCAGTTCTGCTATTAGGGAGTATATTGCAGCATAACAACGTCCTGCAGCTGAGCTCTGCCCAGCAACACCCTCGAAGAGGAAAGGCGGGAGTGCGGGTGCAAGAAGCAGCAGCAGGGGGAAAAAGGCAGGGTGTGGCCTCTGTCCCGGAACAAATGGAAGACACCACCCCAGGGTGGGCAGGAGGAAGGCAGTGGTTTGGAAAACCCTGAGCTGTGTGTACCCTGCATGAACTAGAGGGCTGAGTGTCTGGGGACAGCTCAGCAAGGATTTGTCCAAAGAAACTGGAGTTCTCAGATGGGAGAAAACAGGGCAGGAAGAAAGCTGAATAGATCACCCACTCCATGGCACAGTCAATGCTTTACCAGTTCCTAGGATCCTTTCTGACTATATACTTCCTCTAAAAAATGTGATTCCCGTAGGGGGATCCTTACTCTGCTCTGGCTCAGCCTTTGGCTTGTAGGGCAAAACCAGCAATTCCCAGGTTCCTGCTTTTCTCAAAATGATGATTCCTGGATTTTGTGAAGCAGGCCCAAAATCACCAGCTCAAAAGAGAAAAAAAAAAAAGGGACTAAAAGGTATGCTAATGGGAGATTGTGGCATTTGAAAGATGTTACTGGTGGAGCTAGCTGGGCAGCTGGCACCTCTTGCTTTTTGTGTGCCTGGCAGACCTGAAATGGGAGATAATATTTGGGAATGAGCCCAGTCACAAGCTGTCCAATTGAAAAGGACAAAAAGGTAAAAATAGACCCTTTTCAATCAAGGAACTGTGTATTTCAACGGGCAATTCAGTCACCACAGCAGCTGGCACTCCACTTCACATCAGCCATCTGGTATGGCACTCCAAGCAAGGAACATTGTATTTGTAAGTATTATCACTTCCCTACAGGTTAAAACACCAACCAAGGGCCTGGTATGACACAGAGGAGGAAAAACAAAGCCCTGGCAAACCCATTCCTACTAATCAGAGTGAGCAAGAGCCAAATGTAAAAGTGGAACAGGGCTGGGGCATGGTTTGAGAACCTATTTTGAGGGTGGTTGCCGTGTTCTAGTTCTAGCTGCCTCATTGCTGCAATAATGGTTTTAGAGAAGGGGGAGGGAAGAGCAAGGTATTGATAAAGCTGCCCCAGGTAAGTGGTTTTATCTTTACAGCCCTGGTGATAACATGGTTTGCAACAGGATGGAGGTGATCTGATCCAGCTGGGGCCAGTTGTGCTACATGGAAGCCCCACAGGGGCCTGGCAGTGAAGATGTCACCAGTGCAGGGCTGCAGGAGCTCTGCAAAGCTCTGGGTTATCTCCACTGCCCTCTCAGAGGCACTGGATGTTTGTGTAGGCACAGCATGGTGACCGCCCAGGTGCCTCTGGGGGCCCTTGTTTGCTTTTGGCTTCTCTGAGGCTCAAGCCTGGGAGGGAGATGGCAGCAGCTCCTTTAGGGACCAGAAACAGCCCCCAGATTGCAAGATGCACCAGGAGGGCCAGGTGCACCCACAAGAAATCTCCCTCTCCTGCTCTCTGCACAGCAATTGTATTCTGGATATATGTCCTCTTTGTTGAACTCTGTATGTAAAACTCTTCCTCTGTTCTGCACGGACTTCAGTTCCTTTGGCACAGCCATTGCTGGCTGGCAAGCAGCTGGTATGACTGTGTCTTAAAGCATGGGGCTGAGTGGGGCACAAGCCAGCACACCTGTGTTATCTCCATCTCTATGGGAGCAGTGGGAAGACTCCACTCGATCCTGTGGGAAAAACACCAGTCTAGCTGTCAACACACTGGTGCTGCTGGTGCTCAGCTGGCACAGGTACCGCGACACAGCCTCAGCCCAGAGCCTGGGAGCTCCATGCAGACGGATGAGCCATTCATTCCCTGTCCTGTGACAGGCTGGTTTGGCCCCACAGGAGCCTTCCTCCTGTTCCTTCGCCAGCCTTGGCAGCCGTGTGCCGAGTTTTCTGCGGTTCTCACAGCAACGGCAAATTTTCCCTCTGCAAAGCAGAAATCCTCTCCCAGGTTCCTTGACAGCAGCAAAATTCCAGTGGCGAAGTGGCAGGGAGTGAGGAAGAAGTTGCACACTGGTCAAGTACAACTGGAGAACGGCTTCGTTGTCCGAGGGAGGGCAGAGCGGTTTCCCTTCCTGGCAGATCCGTCCGCTCTGACAGCTCCTAGGACCGCTGATGAAGCGGGCAGAGAGTCCCCGCGGCTCCGTCCCCGCCGCTCCGTTCCCGCCGCTCCGGGCCCCTCAGGGCGAGCCGCCCCCACAGCGCCCTTGGCGCTGCTGCCCCCTGCCGGCCCACGGAGCCCGCTCGGCCCGGCCCTCACGGCGGCCCTGCCGCTCCCGGCGCCCGACGAGCCCCAGCAAAACGCCTTACTGGTTTAATTTGATAAAAATCCCTACAAAGAAACCCCGCGGAGATGAAATCATAGAGCCATAGAATCGCTTAGGCTGGAAAATCCCTCTAAGACCGCCAAGTCCAACCATTAACCCGGAACTGCCGAGCTACCACTAACTCATGTCCCTCACTGCCACAACTCCATGGCTTCTAAACACCTCCAGGGATGGTGATTCCATCACTGCACTGGGCAGCCCATTCCAGTGCTTGACAGTGCTTTGAGTGAAGAAATTTTCCTTAATATCCAATCTAAACCTTCCCAGGTGCAGCTTGAAGCTACTTCCTCTTGTCCTGTCACTGGTTACTTGGGAGAAGAGCCCAATCCCCACCTGGCTACAATCTCCTCTCAGGTGTTTCACAGTGATCAGGTCCCCCTGAGCCTCCTTTTCTCCAGGATAAACCCCCCCAGCTACTCCCAAGGAGCCCTGAGCTCCAGCCCCTTCCCCAGCTCCACTGCCCTGCCCTGGACACACTCCAGCACCTCAATGTCTTTTGTGCAGTGAGGGGCCCAAAACTGAGCCCAGGATTTGAGCTGTGGCCCCAACAGTGCCCAGTGCAGGGGACAATCACTGCCCTGGTCCTGCTGGCCACACCATTGCTGATGCAGCCAGGCTGCCACTGGCCTTCTTGGCCACCTGGGCTCGTGTTCAGCTGCTCTCAGCCAGCATCCCCAAATCCTTTTCCAAAGGACAACTTTCCAGCCACTCTGCCCCAAAATTAGCCAAAGCTTGCGTAGCCGATAGGCTCATTTGCGCTCCCCAGGCCTTGAGAACCACAGTGGTGGGGTGGGAGCAGGGAAGGGGCTGTGCTGCCCCTGCTGCGGCCTGGGAGTATCTGCTCATGCTGCAGGAATGTGGTTATGTCATGGCGAGTCCCCCACACGCCCCGCTGCTGCCTCCCAGCCCGCTGCCGGCTGACAGCTCTGGGAAGCATCGTTACTGCTTGAAATGGAGGCATAAATTTCTGCTGGCAGGGCTCCTGGCTGTGAAAACTTGTAAGCCCTAACAACTGCTCAATGCGACAAAAGTTACTCCGACATTTCCCATGGTCCCGGTCCCATCCCTCAGAGCTGGGGGCAGGAAGAGGGGGAAAAGGTTTTAAAAACTTTTCATTTTCCTTATGTAGATGAGCGTTACCGGGGGCGATATTTCTGCCTGTGCATGAATCCTTCCTGCTGAACTCATGGGGCATGACGCACCCACAGGAGGGGAGAGCATGCCCAAGACGAGTGCCTGAAGTATGTTCCTGCTGAGCTGCTCTTTCTGAGGATTTGTATTTCTTTTTCCAGCCGAGGAGTTTTATTATTACAGAAAGAACATGAGATTTTTATGAGTGATTTTACAAATTAGTTTCTCAAATTGTTTGCAGCAGCACAAGAAATGTTGCAGTCATTAAAGTTCATAGAAAGTATCAAATACTCCATCACTGCAAAGCTTTTCCTTGTGCAACAGAAACAAAGCAAAGTCGCCCCTGGCATGTTTAGACGTCTGACTCAGAAATGCTGTTCATCACCTCTCCACCATCCCATACAGCAACACATCCTGCCCTTGTGCACATTGCTAGAATGAGCCCAGAGCTGAACCAGCACAAATCCAGCTACAAACAGGATTTTAAAAACAAACAACTAATTATTTCCATTCACCTCATTTAATTTGGGCTCATGCAGAAATGCTGTTCATCCAATAGTCCAAAATATGTCACGTATTAGGAGCTAAAGAGTCCAACCCAATGAATGAGTCATCACCCAGTGGATGAAATCCCATATCTTCATGGCTGCTCATAAATAAGACAAGCTCAACTTTATAGTAAGTCATAAGTAAACAATGAACTATATGAAAATCAGACTCAGCTGTGTTATAGCAGCATGGGCACAGTGCCCACACAGAAATGAAAAGCGAATGTGATACCATCACTGTTTGGCTTTGGAGACTGAATTTGGGACTGAGCCTCTGAAGAAGGGTTTTGATGTGAGTAGCAGGGCAGTCGGACATCCAGGCCTTTGAGGACACTGCAAATGCCTGTTTGCAATAAATAACACATTATCCTGGCCATTAGCACTTCTGAACCTCAGATTCCAATGGGCAGATTTTCTAAAATTATCGTCTGGTATCTTCTCACAACAGCCCAAAATCTCCAGGCAGTGCTCTTGTGTTCTTGTAGCTTGCTCCTTCATCAGTGCTTTCTCTTAGAGGGAAATGAAGGGCAGCAGAAAGCTTTTCCTTCACCCTGGGATGAGCACTGGTACATCCTGTGCATCCCTCATAACCATACCCTTAGTGCTGAGCAGGATTCACAGAGCAGGCTGGCTTTTTTGATTTAATAACTATTTGAACCAGTGTTGTGAGAGAAGGCAGGAAATAGCAGGAAGTATTGGTCAACCTCTATCTTGTTATAAAATTAAGACCATATAAAACACAGTATTGAAATAACTGGAAGCCTGCAGACACACTGCAGACAGCCCAGGCAAGAGAAGGCATGTTGATGGCACTGAGAAAGACTCTGGCACATGGTCGTGAAGGGATCCTTCTGCAGCAGGGGCAGCTGAAGCCACCTCCAAATCTGAGCTCCATTGCCACCCCAGGGCCCCAGCCACAAGCAGCTCATGGGGCTGAAGCCAGTTTTTCAGGGGCATTTACTCCAATAAAAAACATCTTTCTGCTCCTGAGAAAGTGTTTTGCTGTCTTGTCAAAGACTCTTGGAAATGTCTTATAGTTTCCTATTTGTATTCACGTTAATGGTGCCAGTGAGACACAAAGATCACAGGAAGTAAATCTTTGAATTTTAGGGGAAATCCAGGATGTAGCTGGATGTGCTAGAGGGTAAACAAGGTTGACAGTCTCAAAGGGTATTCTCTTTTCATTATACTGACACTGTGTAGGTAACCATTAATGGCAGAGCTGCTATTGCCTGAAGAAAGTGCTATAGGGATAGGTGCCTGACAGAGGAGCCAGCTTTGAAGCCTTCCAGGTGTGCGTGGGCTTTGTGGTACACTCTGAAGTGTCCTGCTTCTTCCTCACACAGCCTTCTCCTCTCGAGCTCAGGCTGCCTTTCGGATAGCAGTGAGGCCAAGACAGTAGCTGTCTGGCTATAGGAAGAGAAGAGACCAAAGCAGCTTTTCCCTGAGAGAGCAAAGCTCCAGCATCTGCCAAAGTACACAAGGACACAGACCGCCTTGTGGCTGTCCCTGCAGAGCAGGGGCTGGGGCAGATGGGGATATCCGTTCCACAGTGCTCTGTCCAGACATGGGGGAGGGCTTCGAGATGCGTCACAAGAATGAGAGCCCAGGAGAGTCCCAAGCCTGGTCACAGGCACTTGGTCCATCCCAAGGGATGCAGGGTCTCATGCTGGGGAATGGGGCCTGGCTCCCTTCCTCCTTCCTGCCTTGACATGACTGCATTTCTCTAAAAGGCTGAGAACAGTTGTGCCCTCTCAGGATTCCACAGATGATTTACAAGTCCTCTCAGGAGACCTCCAAAGAGCTCCTCTGGCTCCCTGCCTTCCTGATGGTCCTTGACCCAAGGGGCTCTGGCAGTAAGAGCAGGCTGGGAAGTACCATAGTCTCAGCTCAGACTTTTCCCAAAAAAGATGCTCTGACTGGGAAGTTGTTTCATTTTCTCCTCCCTTGGTACAGTTGTAACAGGGCAAAGCACAGAGGATCTCCAGCCAGAGAAGTGACTGCACAAGCCCAGTTCACTACTTGCAGAGATCCTCTGTATACATTCTCCTTTTAGCATTGGAAAATTATTGTACTTTAATATAGTTCTGTAAATGGATGAATAATTTCCTCAAGGAAAGAATGTTAAACTTGCATTGGCACAACATTTCTTCTAATCAAGTGATCTTCATAATTCTCCAGAGCAAGCAAAACTTCATATTTTCCATACGTAGCCTTCTTTGTCACCCAAAGTACTTTGTACTCAATAAAAATACCAGCTTTCATTAAAGAAAAAAAACCCTTCTGGTGCGCAGTTTTTCTGGCATTGCACATCTCTGGTTCACTCACTCAACATGTTTAGAATTAAATCACAAAACCTTAACTCACCCTCTAATGATCTGTTTGTTTCCAGATTCATATTCCCACAATATGTTTGCTGACAGCAGTTGGGCTCTTTGACAAAAGTCAAGAAATTTTTCCCAACAATGTATATTTGCTTCGTTCTGGTGAATTACAGGGGAAGGGTGCAGGCTGTACGAGCTGTCACCAGTAATGTGACTGTAAGATCAAGTGTAATTTATTTAGTACAAGCTAAATGTTTATACTAAGTGTTCTTTGTTCCGAACATTATCACTTCAACATTGAGCTTTTTAAGAAGAGAGTTGTGAGAAAGGTTGAGCCCTGTTGTGAAAGGATTTTTAAATTTAGTATCACTATGACTTGGAGCCAAAACCCTGATGCATACAGTTCTCAGGAGAATGAAGGCAAAAAGCTTCTCCTCTTGGTTTCAGGCTCTTCTAAACTGTTATTTTTGACTTTGTATTATGTGTTAGAACAGAATAAGAGCAAACCAATTCTTGAAAGGATATGTTGTTTCAAAATAAATCCAAATCTTACACTCCAAATAATGTTCAATGTGGTACTTTGATATTATCGCACTTTATCCCTTTCTCCCACTTTTAAAATAATCCCTTCAAATTCATATCAATTTCACAAAGCACTTTGACCTCAACAGAAACAAAACACACTGGGGTGAAATCTGGCCCTGCCAATATTCCTCAGCCTTTCTCAGCTGCCCACTGGCAGATGGGGTCTGGGGGGTGTCCCCACCTTGGCATCCACACACAGCTGCACTTCAAGCAACAACGACAAGCAGCCCTTCTTTAATAAACTAGTGACACCAATTTATTAAACCAGCGATAAAGCGAAACTAAGTCTGTGATGCCTAGAGAGCCCAGGCTATTATATCTTTTGAAAGTCAAGTGCAAGTTACTCTGTCAGAAGAGTATTGGACTTTGTCAGCAACATAAAAATCGCATTCCATATAAACACACTTGAAAACTGCATCCCAGTATGATATCAGTGACTCAGAAAAGACAACAAGCAAAAGGAGAGCAGCAAGGAGGATGACTACGGCACAGGAAACCCACCTTGTAGTGAGGGGCTTTGGGATCCTGATCTGTGCTGAGAAGATCAAGGCCAGACGTGGTCATGAGCTGCAGCACCTGCATGGAGAGAGCAATGTCAGAGGTGAGGGGTTTCCACTTCCCAGGGGAAAAGTGACTCATGGCAGAAAGCTGCAGCTAAGCAGCCACACACTAGGGAAATACATGTTCAACAGGAGTAACTTGACCTTGTGAACAGCTAACTGTACCCTTAACTACCTCTAACAGTAGACCTTCCACCTCATATATGGAAGGAAGAATCAATGTCAGATTCTTCTCTAAGACACATGTAATTTAAATGGGAACAGTTGAAGGCAGTTGTCCTGCCTTACATACTGTACTTTATCCTAGTTCCTGTTTTCTTGGGAGCAATTCATCCTATGAACAGTGATTCCACGTTTTACTCCTCGAAAGCATTAACATCTTAATATTATTTCCATTTTTTCAGCACCTAGAATTATCCTTGTTTGCTCATTGAAGAATATTTTAGACAAAACAAACACTTCTGTGTTTGTCTGAAGAAAGGAAATCCTTTCTGCAGACTCCCCTTTGGTCCCTGCTGAGTTGCCAGCTCCAAAGCCTGCAGAGTGCCCAGCAGCATGCAAGGGTGTTTCTCTGGGGTGTGAACCCGCCTACAGATAACAGCTTTATGGCACAGGCATTGTTCTCTACCAGTGCCCTGTTTTCACAGGTATTTAATGAACAAACTTTCAACACAGGCTGAGATCAAGAAGGCAAATGACCTTTGTGCTTGTGATAGTACCGTTCTCATAGTTACACTTATTTTCCTCATTAACATATAGGAATCCCTTTTTTGTTAATGCACTTTATTTAATTCTAACAGGCTTTTTGTTGTATTTAAAAATCTAGAGGAAAACAGAAAAAAAGTCTCATTGTTCTCCCACATGTTTGTTTTCACTACAACTACTAAGAGGAAAAGCCCTTTACAAAAACAGGATACAGGAGACTTCTCTACGCTGTGCACCCCCCGCACACTCGCACATTCTGGGCATGGCTGCAGTGGTGATGGGGAGCCCATAGAAAGTCATCAGTGAATGAAAAACATCAATGGGAGTTTTATTATCCACTTGAATGAGAGTAGTATTAAGTCCCGGCTGTATAAACCTCACCAGCCTGGGCAGGTTCTGCTCCCCTCAGACAAATTACCACCCGCCTTAGGACATTTTCTCTGTGACATCAATTTTGGAGAGAGGGATAGATGGGGAGGTGTGCAGGGCAAACCCCATCATTCTGGAAAGGTGTTGTTAAGTCCCTTAGCATTCAGCATCCCTTCCCATCAGTCCCAAGAGACAAATGACCAGGGAACAATGTGATGTCGCCTACATCAGGTGCTGCCTGCCCCCAAGAAATGCTCCAGATCCCCCATGGATCTTACTGAGCAGCCACAGGCTGTCTCTGGGGTGCCCTCAGGAGTGGGGCTCTCCACTGCATTTCTACTAATGACTTCTCAGAGCTCCTTTCTTGATGTATCCCATGGCCTCCTTTCCCCTCTCCTGGATTTTTGCTTCCCCTGATGGATTTTTGGCCAGTCAGCAGAGGGGTTCCTGGCTGTGCCAGCAGCCCTCAGGAAAGGCCAGAGCTGAGGCAGGGGAACTCGTAAGCTACACTCACTGCAAAGCACATTCCTGTGGCTTGTTGTTAAGAAGATAATAAAAATTGCTGTTTTCTTTCTCCCCACACGTTAGCATTTGGAAGAATAAAGAATAACACTGACTTGTTCTCCATGATATGGAAGAATAAATCAAATGCAATTACCAGGAGACCCGCATTTCTGTAATCAAGAGCCTCATCTCTGGCCAGAAAGTACCTTGGGGGGATCAAGTTGTAGTGACTGGGAGGCCAGTAAAGAGCAATTTGAGTTTTTCTGACTAAAATGTGGTGATTGCACTTCCATTTGCCTGGGCAGAAACTACCACTTAGCAGCCTGGCAACCCCCTTCAAACACCATCCCAAGAGCATTTCAGTTTAAAAAAGAAGTCTCAAATTTTAGGGAAATATGTCTTCTGCTTTCTTTCTAAAGAAAAACATAAAATGTCATAAGGGTTGAGGATAATCTTGCAGTGAAGGGAACAGAATACTACTTTGGTTTTAGTTTTACAGGGTTGTGGTTCTACTTGTTTTTCTTTTAACTGTGTTAAGTAAGCCTTGTTTCTTCACCAGAAATTATCATGACTTTTGATTTAGCCATGCTTTCTGAACAAGAGAATTCTATCATGTAAAATTATTATATTACAATGTAAATAATATGAGAAAAGTCTATGCAAATCCTTAGGTAAAACAATACCACTTTATTACTGCAAAATAAACTTTCAGATTACTGGCACTATGTCTTTGAACCAGAGAGTCTGCTATGGCTCAATAAACTGAAAAGCCAGGGAGACAACTTAGCACAGCAGACTATGCCTGATACTACTTAGAATCAGACTACAATGTTTTCAGTTCAAGGGGGAAAAACCCCCAGTTTCCATTTATATCAAAATCTTTCGTTGTTTAGAAACTGTAAACTGATGCAGCTGCTTTTAGCATTTATTGGTAAATCTCTGATCATCATCAGAGGACAGGATTAAGTAATGCAGCTGTCATTCCTTCCTCATCAGGGAGAAATGAACCCACAGTGTCCTCCCTTGCTGCATGCAAGGAGTTCAACTGCAAAACTATGCCTTTCCCAAACCCCCGGTATCTGCTGACTGGGTGTCCCAAAAGGCAAGAAATCACAATTTCCCAGGCAGTGTCGGGACAAGCTCACTTTGAGCAACTCGTTTTCTGAAAGCAGAACAGGGACAGCAGTCCGGGCACTCCCTCCATCCCACGGACCCTCGCCCCCCGGAGCCGAGCGCAGGTCCCGCCTGGTGCCCGGCCGCCCCCCGCACCTACCGCGCTGCTCGCCGGGCCCCACCGCGCCGATGGACGGATGGAAGTGCCGGCCGAGCCTGGGAGCTGCTGCTGTCCCAGCAGCGGGAGGTCACCAGGCTGCTGGTCTGATCTTCGGCTCGCTTTCCATCTGAAAAGTTTTAACTCCTTCACGCCCTGAAAGGCACAAAGTCAGCAAACACTGCGGAGCTGTGCTCATCCCTTGCTAGGAACGCTGGACACACCCTCGTTCCAGGCTGCCGACAACAAGGACACGCACCTGAGGGAAACCAGGATATGAGGGGGGGATGTTGGCACGGGCAGTTTTGCTCTGAGACCTGGGGGTGAGTGTGATGCAGAGAAGTCCTCGATGAGATACTCCTCTTAACAACATACACCCCTAAGCCTTGTTCTGAAGTCTCCTGTATTCCCACGCATTCCTGTGGCTGCAAAATCCCTTCCGGGGACCCCAGGGGCTTACACTTTGGAAGAGAAGGGGAAAACCTTTGACAGCATTTTTTCATCAAGCCCCTGGGAAATTGAAGGGGTTGGAAATTGCTTCTGGCAGAGGAGATACCCAGATTTGAGAAGGCACACTGGGAAGGGGCCCCAAAAAATCCCAGCCCCATCCCTGCTGCCAGGAAACCCCAGCCAGCCCTAGCCTGGCCATGCTCCTTCCTGGGCACCCATGTCTCTCTTTGCTTTGATCAGAGAGGGGTTCCTGATGATGGGGTTTTGTGGTTCAGCTCAAGATGCCTGTGCAGGAGCATGGCTAAGGAGTTGTCTCTGCTTTGCCCTCGCAGCCCACTGAGTTTCTAGCTCTCTGCACAACAGCCCTAGGCCCTGTATGTATGGACAAATGTATAGGACAGAGTATTGGCAGCCATCAAGAACTCCAACTGCTGTTTTATCCAGAAAGATATTTAAAATGGTTACATGATGATGTCAACCCTGACCTCCATGTTCCTCTTGCAGTCCTCTGCTGTGTGACTGTTGAGCAATGGAAACACTTCCTGGGTTCCAAGGCACTGACTCCTGTCCCCCATCTCTGGTTATGGGCTCACTGTCATCCTCAGCCACCACACTATTCTCTGCAGCCTGTTCAGATCTGGCAGGTTTGAAATTTTAGGCTCCTGTCCCCTTCCAGAAATTAAGCTAAATCTGGCCCCATGTAAGGCTTCTTCAAACACCACTTGCTAGGCATAAAATAATGGCTCAGTACCAAAGCCCACTCTCGCTGCCACACACAGGCTGCCCTCTTGCCCAGCTCTGGTGGCAGACACAGGAAAGGAGGATGTGCCAGGTGGGCAGGCTGCAGGATGTCACAGGGAAGGCCACACACGGCAGGGACAGGAGCATTTCATGGGGCCAGCAGGAAGGCAGCAGGTCCCAGCTGTGTTGGAGGCTTCCTACCCAGGGTGTTGCAGTGCCCTGAGGGCACAGCGCTCACTGGCCAGGTGCACTGGCACTCCCATGCTGAGCCCAGCTGCTGCCCACCCCTGCTCAGCCTCTGTGTCCTTTGTGGTGCATCTGCAGGAACCCACACAGTTTCTCATGGCTGGTGACAAAGTGCTCACAGCAGCCAACCAACACAAGGCTCCTGCAAGCCACGGCTCCGATGCCAGCACATCCCACCCTGCACCCTGTGGCTGGGCTTCACCTGTGAGCTGCACAGGCTTTGCTGAGACCCTTGTGTCAGTCCAGTGCATTTTAGCCCAATACAAATAACATGACCCTCAGGCAGTCCCTCCAGAGGGGGTGCACCTGGCAGAGTCTCCTCTTATCCCAAAGGTGATCCCCAAAGGACCATCGGCACATACCACAGCCAGACCCCTTCAGCTCCCAGGCACTTTATGCAAAAAGTGACTTTGGTCCCCAATAATAGGAGCCAGAGTGGGGGAGAGGGAGGGGACAGATGGCCCCTTACCCTTTTTTTGCAGAACAGGAGGCTGCGACTGCAGTGCTGTAATTCCAGGTGACTCGTGGCATCTCTGAGGCTGCACCACTGATGGGGCAGGAGATGGTGGCTGACACATAATCCCCGTGCAGACACCCTTATCAAGGGGCTGCAGCAGCTTTTCATTCATCCCTGAGATCAGCAAAAAACAGTATTTAAGATAATTTTCCAAACCTTGCGCTGGAGGGAGGACAGCTTTGGGGCTTTTGATTTCAGGTATGAAAAATGTAATTATGGATAATTATGCCTCTTGCTGTAACCTAAGCAAAAAGCCTTTCTGTGTTTCATGGCTGGTCCCTGTGCCCTAAAGTAAAAGAGGGTTTCTGTTTTCATTACAAAACATATTTGTATTTCAACCTGTAAGGCCTTCTCATCTGGGAGCTCTCTAGTGGCCAGCAGTCTCTCCTGCATCTGGTGTTACTTAGCCAGCAATTTTTCTTCTGTGTTGCCTGGGGGCCAAAAGTACTCCCCAAAAGGCAAAACACGGGTTAAAATTGTTTAGAGACCAAAACTCTGTTAGAACATTTTATTGGAGTCCAGGGAAATTACTTCTAAAATACATACACATAATATTAGCAGCAATAATAGAGTTTTTAAAAGTTCACTGTAAAAGTAATGATGTTTCAGATGGGACCCAGCATTTGAAACCCATCTGTGTGGAGATGACATCAGACACATGGCTTATATTTCCACTTTTGGTGGTGAGAAAGAAAATACACTGCCACACGTACTTACCTATAGCTGGTGTGTTTGCTTAACTTGGACAGTTTGGTTGGGTAACTGCTTGAACTCAGAAAGCTTCACTTTTCACAGAAAGCAAAAACTGGTTTATTTTTTAATTTACAGACTTCTCAGCTTGTGTCAAAACCACTCTCTCAATCCTCACTGAGTTCTGCCACTATGATGCCTGGATCTACTATTCTATTTAAATTACAGAAGGTGACAAATTAACCCACGACATGGTGGATGCAGCAGATATCTCACATACCTTGCAGAGGTTCAGGCTCACCTGGTTGACATCACCGTTCCATGTTCCCCGACAGTTCAGGGAGGGGGGCAGTGCCAGGGTGGGCACTGGTGACCCTGCCCTGCCCCGGGGCAAGGCAGCTTCAGCACTCGGGCCCAGCCCTGCGGGCTCAGGGGAGCAGCTGCACTAAACGCTGCCGATTTCCCGGCTCAAAACAGACTGGCTGGGTCACTCCATGTGCATCTCCTGTGAGCAGGAGCCACTTCTCATTTCTCACCTGCCCCTGAGCAGGAGCCCAGCGTGCTGTGGGCAGTTGTGGGGACAGTCCAAGGAGGTGCAGTCCCCACTGATTTGGACCCTGCCTAGAAGGCACTGGGTCCAAGCACATTATACATTGCTTTTAATGAAGGATACTTGCCACTGATGGCACTTTCTGCCGGGAATGGGAACTCCTGGGGACTGCTCCCATCTGCAGAAAGATGCCATCACCTGCAGTACAGAGACAGGCAGCGAGGATGGGATCTGCTGGCACGCACACTCTAAAGCCAGGATGAGATTTCCACATCATTTTAGAAAAAGGATAAAAAATCCAAGTGATAAGAACAGAACAATGAAATCTGAGTGTACAGCGTTAATGGATGTTTCCTAATGCCTTAAGCTCCCTTCTATATTTATAAATTAAAGAGAAACATCCAGAGGTTTCTAGTATGAGATCTCATTTCTTTTTTAATCAGAAATGCCCTGAATACTTCTCAGTTTGTTTTCAGATGTTGCATTCTCACAGAAATGACCACTTAAAGCATTCATCTTTTTATTAAAAATACATATTTTCATTTAAAAAATTACATTGGGATTTCATTCTTATTCCAATTCTATGCTTTTCTTTTTTTTTTTCTGACATGGATACAAGCATTTTTCTAAACTTAAAGAAACCTCAGGGGGGGTGGAGATATGAAATATATTTAAGATGTAGTTCTCTTTGATTTCCAAAGAATTTGATTCTAGTGCTAGAAAGCTGCAGAAAATAATCCCAGTGAGAAGAATAACCAAAAGCCAGGTTATTCCTAAGGCTCCAAGACCCTTTCAAGTTGGTCTGAAAACCTCATTGTTAATCAAAATAATTGCATGAGAACCAATCAGGAAATCCTGAAACATTCAGAACGAAACCTTGTCATTACAATTTCACCATCATGGCTAAAAAACAGATTATCTCTGTCAAAAGCTGTGGGAAAGTTTGCTTTGTAGCAGTAGGGGCAGAAGTAAATATTTTCCCAATCTATTTTGTTTATCCTAAAAACATATATACATGTACAGAGTTTCAATTAAACACTATTTTCCTTCCCCCCATGTGCAGCCCATTTGAGCTGCCCATGTGAGGAGCTTTGAAAGCATCTCTCCCAGGAGTCAGGGGGATGGCTCCGTGCCAGAGCCTTACTCAGACCATTACGCCATGGCAGGGCAGGTCGGGTTGCTTTGAATTTTAAGCCTCATTTCTTTGGTCTCACCTCTGAGTCCATTTAAACATAGCTGGCCCCTTGCTGTAATTGAAAGCAATCGAAAGCAGATGCACAAAGTGCCACTGAAAACACATCCACAGACGTGTTGGTTTTGCTGGTAAACGCCAGAGCTTCCCAAGGCTGGTGATCAGGTGCAGGAGGAAGGGGTTCAGGTGTGGGTGGGGTCTGTTTCACCAACATGCAGATTCCCCAAGTTACTGTATCTAAATCATTAAGAAATTGCATGTTTTCTTGAGGAATAGTAGTGCTGGGGATGTTTGAGCTGGTGGAAGAGCTTGAGGGGACACTGGAACAGACCAAGAGTTCAAAACAGGTTTTTTACTCCCCTGTGGGGGCTGTGAGCCCCCTTGTACCTACCCCAGAACCCTCCATGCTGACACCACTTTCGCTGGGACACAGTCAGAGATACAGATGCAAAAGGTCTCTGCTCTGGGCTGTCCTTTGCAACAGCTGTTTGCAAAATTAGTTTCAAAACACTTTGTTTTGAAAATGAGGTCCACACGTATAAACATATCATTGAAAAATGCAGTCATAAAAAAAAAGGCAAAGAATAAAAGGAAAAAAAAATCCAGCCAGTGTTTGAACTCTCTGAATCCTTTTCCCTGCGGCAACAGTGTTCAAACAGGTGAACAGGGAAGAAAAACAAAGGCTGGAGAAAAAACAAATGGTCACCACATTTTAAAACACCTGCTGGAAGTGACTGCAGCAAAAAATCATTCAGAACATTTTGGAAAATACCTGAATAATGCCCATAATCCATCTCTGCTGCTGAGGGGGCTGGAGACCTCCAGGCACTGCACCCTAGAACCCCACCAGAGCATCCACTGGCATGCTGATCCCACTGGCATCACATAGAAGTGCAACAATCCTCTGTGAGGTATTAAGATAATTTCAAAGTCTCTTCTTGCATGAAACAACTCACAGCAAAAGAAAAGTACAGTTTATTTTATCCAGATTTAGCAAGTCTTAGATCTTTATCATCTCAGGGGATCAGGATCATGGTGCTTCTCCCATCCAAGTCATTGGGAATGTTGCCACAGGCTCCAACAGCAACCAGACCTTATCCTACAGGCTGCCCTGCTGAGCTGACACCTTTCCATTTCCCAGCACCTGTGGCAGCAGTAGATTTACCAGAGCTGGACAGTGAGCAGGCAGGGCAGTGTGACAGACACCAGCCTCCAGGGGCTGCACAGGGAGGCGATGGTGCCTGCAGGTCCCTCTGAGCTCAACCCCCAGGTTTGCCAAACAAACCTGTGCCAGGATCCCTGTGGTGGAGGATGAGCTGGAGGGGGATCTGGCTGCCTTCAGCCCTCCAGGTGGCTGGGGCTTCTCTTCCCTGGCCACAGGTGAGCAGAGAGAGGTGTCCTAGGAACAAAGAATCTGGCATTTTGGCCCTGCTCTTTGGCTCTCCCTCCAGGTCCTTGCAGTGCAACGAGGGGCTGTCTCACTCCAGAGTGCTGCAGCCAGGACTGCACACAAGTTTGCACATAAACACCACCAACTTCCATCTGAGGAAGACAACTGGTTTGACACAATGCTCTGTTTCAGAGAAAGAACTGGTTGCAGCTACAGGCTGGTCCCCTGCGTGGCTGGATTTAATTTTCAATCCATTTCTGTTGGAGATTACAACAAACCTTTGTAACATCATGAAAACAGACACATCCTACGTGCACCCCTACCAGGACCACCACTTCCAGTGTTGTGAAGTTGTCCTGTGCAGGGCCAGGAGCTGGATTCAATGATTCCCTTCCAAGCCATGATATTCTATGATCCTATGACCAGGAGCATTTCCAGACACCTCCCTGCTGTGCTGCAGCACCTCGCTGCCATCACAGGTCACTGCTGGTGGCCCATCAGAGCCGAATGACAGCCCTGAGGGCTGTTTGTGCCTCCACACACACCGGCACGGGTCTGCCCCAGGTGAGCAGGCAAAGCAGGCACTGCTGCCAACCAGGCACCTTTGTCATCCCAGCCCTTGGAAAAAAATGGTGGAACCCAAAGGAAGTCAAGGACACCTTAAGAGAGGAACAGAAAACAATGGGGAGCTATGCTGGGAGGGAAAGAGGCCAAGGAGCAGGATTATAGATGAATAACATGTGCAGTGCAATTAATCTAGATTAGTTTTTATTTTACAGCATTAACAGCCGGCAGCATGCGGTGATCTGGCCCTCAGGGCTGGGCCGAGCGCTGGAGCGCTCCCGGCAGAGCAGCAGCAGCGCAGGAAGCGGGGCCGGTGACTCAGCGGCTGCGGGCTTGCTTGGAGACGGATGAACTAATTCCGGCACTCCGGCCCCTGCCACGGCCCCCTTCCATTAATCTGCGGGTTAAAAAGTGCAGCAGTCGCTCAAGAGGGAAATTCCCACCGAGCAGAAGGATTTGTGCCGGGAGCCCCCTGCGCTGAGCTCCTCGGCAGAGCCCAGAGTCCGAATCCTCCGCCGGGCTCGGAGCCGCTGCGAGCTGCGGTTCTTCCTCCCGCGCCCCGAGGCTGCCGAAACCCGGGATCACACGCAGAAGCAGGATCTCCTCCTGCTGCCGGGCAGCTCACAACCACATCTTTGTTCCCATGAAAGGTTTCCCTTGGCATTTTTTGGCAGATTCCAATTTCTGCAATAGCAAGTTGCCCATCTCAAGTGCTTACAGCCATCGTCACCTCCCTCCCAGCCTCCCCCCCACTCAAACTCTGGAGAGTTTGGGTTCTGCTTTCCCTGGATTACAAATTGTCACATGCTGTCCCATTACCAACAGGCACTACTCCTAAAGGGCCCACGTGCCAGTTGTGCCTGGACACGTATTAGAGCTTTCCCAACTTCAAAAAAGTGAAGCACAGTTAAAAATTGTTTCTTGAAACTCCTGAGAAAGAAGAGTTGCACAATGCCACAAACAGTAGGAGAGCAGGGGATGGTGGAGACAGGCTCTCAGAGAGTGATGTGCAATAGAATTTGACCTGTGCTCCCCTTTTCATCCAGGACAGTCTGGATTTAATGTTGTATCATCATGTGGAAAACACCTAAATAATTCCAGGAAAGGCAGAGATCTGCAACCACAGTCTTGGGGGATGGGACAACCAGAGCACTTGGGGACTGGGGGTCCAGTTACCACACAGCTACTTTACTCCATCCTTTGTCTTTATTTTATATTTGTATTTCTTCACTATAATAGAATACAATTTATTTTACATAATGTATACAAACTATATCACAGTGCTTTACAGAGCAAAGCATGAATTACATGGTGAAAACTGGGAGAAAAACAATAAGGTCCTCTGCTTTGCCAAGCCCCTTCTTTCCTCCCTATTCCAGCAGACCTCCCAGGACACCCTCAATTTAGTGGGAAGCTCCCACCTGACTAATTACTGACCCCAAAGTGAATTTGGCTCATCACCACAGTGCTCTCCTCTCTCAGGAGCACTGGCAGGACTGGTATCCCAAAGAGTTGCCACATTTAACCCCCTTGTTCTTATCTCCTTTTTCTCATGAGACAAGCAGCAGTTTTCTTTAGAGCAACATAATTACTCTCAAAGTAATTACTGGAATCTGAGGGAAACCCCCCTCATTCTTTTCTCCCAGGATGAGCTATTTTTTTCCAGAGCACACAGATAGCCCCAGATAAACCACTGGGTTTGGCAATGCTGTTTGCTGCATTTATGAAAGCAGTAAATCCATCACAACTCCACAGCACCAGAGCCAGGGTGGGATACAGACCTGGCTCCTCCAACAGTCTCTTTGTAGCTGCTTTATGAACACAGCAAGGAGAAAGCACTCACAACCATCATTCACTGTGTTACAGGATACTGTAAATTACATTGGACTGATGGCTGGCAGGTCTCTGAGACCTAGGAATGAGAGTACCCACAATGGGAAGGGTTTGGAAGCTGGGAGAGAGTGGGATTGTGGACAACAGGAGCTGAGGGTCACACACACAACAGAGAAACGGCAAGGACAGAGGAGACTGACCCTAATGCCAGATAAAAAGTTTTCAGATGGATCCCCAAGGTGATCTCTGTAGGAATCCTGAACACAACACACACTTCTGTGAATACAGACACACGTAGCAACAAAAGGAAGGCACTGGCCATGGCTTCCCTCAGGCCCTGAGGAACTGCAGAACATCACATTGTGAAACAGGGCACTGTTTTAACACATACTTTTAATGAGTAATAAGAACAATAACCCACCCATTTTCCATTCTCTAACCTAATGGAATAAATGTAGAAATTCCCAGCATTTGTACAACAATGCCATGTCCAGAATGATCAGGATCCCTTTCTGCAACAGCAAAATGGAACACACCCATGGCAGAGCTGATGACAATGGGCAGAAAAAGAGCAAAGGCAGACACGTAGGAGTAAGTTTCCCTACAACACTTAAAATAGAAACATAAGTCAAATATACATTTGATGAGTAGGAAAAAATGAACAAGAAACCAAAGTTTTCCTAACTTCAGAGTCCACTTCCTCTCCTAATCCTTTTAATCGACATCAGTGAATCAGAATTTGACCTAAAAGCTTTGCAGCAGGAGAATTAGCTAAACGCTTGAATTAAATATAGCTTATAAAAATCTATTTCCTTTTCTCAACAGCAAATTTTCCAAATGGGAAAAGAGTTTGAGGCCCACATGCTTTCTAAGTTTGGAGAATTAGACACTTCTCTCTTAAATTCCATCCCTCATAATCTGGAAAAGATACAGCTTTACACATCAAATTATTTTCCAGGAGAAACTCGGCACAGTATTTGCTTAAGCGGGGGGATTTCTCTACATCTGAACGTAGAGAACCTCTTCATTTCTGACACATCCTGTAGTCATTGAAACCACTTTGAGTATGGCAGGACTCTGCTGGCCCTGGTGGCTGTTCTTTGGCATTCCAGGATTTCCTCCTGACCAGGACCTGGTGCATCTGCTGGGGCCCTCCTAGGCCCAGTGGTCAAGGGGCAAAGCTACCTTGGCTTGACTGCAAGGTCAAGTGCTATTGTGACAAAAAACAAAAACCTTGGACTCTGCCCACATAACTGCACTTACCAAGAAAGTCCCAATACAAGCTGACCAAGAAATGCCCACATTCCTCTCAATTTTATTGATAGCATGTAGCTGTAATCTCTGAGCAGAGCAGCCATGGCTTGTTGAGCACACATGAATGAACCCCGTGCAGTGGCCTCTCACAAAATAAACATATTGCCAGATCCCACAGGGCCACACTGGCACAGGCAGGTGAACCACAGCTTACAAAGCTTTCAAGAAGTGACTAAGACTTAGGGGATAGGACTGGCTCCTATCTGACTAATTTTGCTTTAAATCATTGGAGGTACACAAACTTTTATCTCTGCTGATAAAGTTTAGGCATGATGCACAAGTGATAAAGATGGGAACTGTAATCTCAAACAGTAAAAAAACAAAGTGTTTATTAAAGGAGTACTGGCTGGTCCATGCGAAGCTTCTTTTCCAGAGAAGGATATGACTATGATAAGAAACATTTTAAGTGTAAATAGGACTTTGGTTGCTATGTTAAGGTCCTGTTTTTTCAGTCAATCAATCATCATTCTTGGCTCAGCTTTGAGCTGCAATTATTTTTCAGACCATGCAAAGGAGGTTGTATCTTCCCTACAAGAAAGCAGAAGACCATCAAGTTTAACTAACAATGGAAGCTTTGCCTGTGGGAAATATAATAATTTAAGTTTCCATATTGGTGGCACAATTGGAATAAACAAGTAATGGTGTGTTTTCTTGGACTAGTTTAAGATTACTGCATAAAAGGAAACACTTTGAAGTTCTGGCAAAAATCAGAGCTGGTAACTGGTGGTTTTATATCCTGCTGGGCCTTTCAGAAGTCATGGGCATACATTTAGAACAGCAATTAGGTCAAGCTTTTCTGTTGTTCCTAAGAAATGTAAAAGCATTAAACATTCTTCCTTAAGAAGAGAGAAAAAGGAGGCAGCTGTCCCTGCATGGCTCCTGCCTTGCTCTGCAAGTGCACAGGCAGTGAGTGTGCTCTGGGCTCACTCCTTCACTCGGGCACACAACAAACCTGGGGACTTGCAGAGAGCCCCTCACTGGCTCTGGGCACACACAGACTCTTCCTGCCCCTCCCTCACTCTGCCATGCTCCAGCCATGGGAAATGTGTCCTGCAGCCTCCTCCAGGGAGCTTCTCTGAACCTCTGCCTGGGGCCTTATGTTCTTGGGCCATGGTTCCAGGCAGGATGACAACACAGACCTTCCCAAACTCCCCCAACACTGATGGCACTCTATTGAACAGCTTTTCCTGCTCACAGGATTCCTGCCTGCCATATCCCACTCCCTCCACAGCACAGTTAAGACACATACAGCAAACTTCATTCACAAGTTATTCTGGTGGGTGAACAAGAGTCAGAGGACAAGACACAGTAAAAAGGGGCAAAATATCAAGAATCTAGCATGGCACCAGTTAGATTAGTCTTTCTGTTTTATCCCCCTTGTATTAATTGGATCAATATATTTTAATGAAATATTTATCACGTCTTACCAGTGAAAACATTACTCAATTGTTTTGCAGCAATTTGCAAATCCACCTATTTGCAGCAAAATAGGTGGCACCACAAAGCATAATTTCCTAGGATCTCATGCTCATGGCATGCTAAGTCACACTGGTTCCTATTCTAGGCGTGCAAATAGAGATGTGTTAAATTTTGAAGGACACAGAAGTTCCTAATAAATACCCATGAAACAGCCATTCCTCAGGAAGTGCTGTAAGTAGATATAAGGAGCACTGAGATAGCCCAGAAAAAATAAATTGCATCCTAAAGCAGTGATGCTTCAAACATGTGCTGAAGCCCATAAAAATAAGTTAAAGGCTGTGTTGACAGACAGGATGAAGGAAAAATCTGTTTCTGGGATTAGTAGTTACAAAAGGTCTTCCAGATCCTGGAGTAATCACAGGATGAAATTTCCAGATGGCTCACCAGGATCTCAGTAAAACCAGGGAAGAAACACACATCCCTAAAGTTACCAGGCACAGCAAATCTTCTGGATAAATGGTATCTAAAGGATACTCCTGAGAATCATCACATGATAGTGGCACCCAAAATCTCCAAACAAGGATCAGCTTCTCCAAAACTGGCCCAACTCTCCTCATACCTGGGAAGCAGAAGCAGCAGCCCTCAGCCCTGGGCAGACCCAGGCCAGTGAGGGGCACACCGAGGATCTGTTTGGGGCACTGCTGTAATTTGGAGTGAGGAACTGGTTTATGAGATGCCCCAAACCATCTCACTTCTGCCCTGGGTTCATCTGCTTCTATAAAGCTGCCGTTTTGAGATGAGGATGAAGACACTTGGTAAGCTCAAAACAAAGCACAAAGCACCATCAGGGAGCTGGAAAGGCAGAACACCTCCAGATGGGATCTTCCTCAGGTTTGAGTGTGGAAGTCAGGCATTAGAGCAAGGGAAACCTGGCAGGAGCCATGAAAAGCAAGTTGGTGACATCCCCCAGAGCAGCTGGGCAGCCCCGGAGCCTTTGGCAGGGCCAGCCCGGGCTGACGGGCGGGTCCCGGAGCGAATCCCCCGCTGGCAGCAGGAAAAGGCACCTACAGATGAGAGAAACTGGGAATCTGACCCCAAGGATCGCTGAGCCAGCCCTGGCTTAGAGCCAAGGAAAAGTGGCAACAGCTACTACACAAGGAAGGCTGGGGAAATGCTGTTCTGCCTCTGGTATAACACATTTGCCTTCATCCATGGAGGAAACAATTCAGAAAGGACAGAAGGGGCTCTGGTTTAGGACACAGCTGGAGGACACAGGGCCATGGCACCTCCCAATGTCCAACAGCACTTAACCCCAGCCTTCCCCAGGGCATGAGGCCAAGTTTGAAAGCAAACTCACTGGAAACAATCACTAATGCTTGCTAAACATTAGTGATTAACAATTAATATTGTTAATTTTTTAAACAAACGAACAAACAAACAAACAAACCCAAAGAACTTTCAGCCCTCTGTCCTGCCTGACCAGCACAGATGTAGTCACTTCCTGACAGCAATGAGAGGGACACAGACATGTCCCTGCAGCAAGGCAGCTGCTAGGAAATGGGGAGCTTTTGTCTGCTTTGCTCACGGCAATTCACTACAGGAGCAATTCTTTTCAGGAAATAGGGCACAGAAAATGCAAGTGAGGAGAAACCAGGGTTTGCTGTCTCCAGCAGGCAGGTCCATGTGCTGCTGCACATGTGCAGCTGGCACAGAGGTGGAGCCTGCCAATCTACAGCCACCCCCTTTGGAGAGAGTGATTTCCCACTCAGGTACAAATCAAATCCAAGAACCCAGCCAGGCCAGTGCTCTTGGCAGCTCCCAGGACATCTTTAAGGGCTCAATGACAAGCTGTAGAGCAGATGTTCAGCCTTGGCAGCGACTCAGCCTTACTGTGGTGTATGGTTTTGCTTTTTCAGCTCTGGCCAAAAGGGATGCACATTTCCTCCACGCTGGGTGATGGAGAAGAGACTGAACCTGGCTGTGGTGATATTTTCTAGCAGACATCAGCAAACTCCCCCAGTAGGAAACCAAGTGCTTTACTGGCAGTTCAGCAATGGCCTGAACACCATCCCCTGGGTGACTAACACTGAACCCCGGGAACACTGAGCCCTTACCGTCACTGCACGGGTCAGGCATCACTTACAAAAGGCTTTTGGAGGAGTGCAAAAGCGGATTTCTGAAGAAGGCTGAAAGGGGACAAAAAAGCTGGCTCTGCTTCTCTTCACACTCCCCAGCAGGCTGCAAGCACCAATTTACAAGGAGTTTAAAAGGAAAACAAGGTGATTCATTTTTGCTAATTCATTACAGTTTGAACTGGAGTAAAGTCAGATTCACAGAACTTATCTGACTCAGGATACAGCATCTTTCTTAAATATACACACTTGAAGATGAATCACACCTGTCTCACAGGAACACTTCCTAAAATTTGCCCTCCCATATCTGTTTAGGGTTCCCATTCTGCAGTAGAAGATGTCACTGTTTACATAAATAAAGGCAATGGTCTCAGATCAGATCTAGGAAACCAGTCTCTTTCCTCTTAAAGTTATTTACCATGTCTACTTTCTTACACGGCTGGGGAGCGTAAGAACTGGCCAGGGCATAAATAGAAGCACAGACAAAAAAAAAAAAGGTGCAAAAGTGACTCAAATCACATACTTGACACAGATTTCTTTTTTGTTCTTAGAAAACTGGCCATGTCAAAAATGATGTAGCTCTCATTGCTCTCACTCTGTCCACAGTGGGGAGATTAAACTTGCACAGGAGAGTTGCAACTGAAAAATATTGCCGTTACACTGAGCACAAATAGCTTTTTCTTGAACATTGAGCATGCACGTGGCCTCCCCTCTCCCCCCAGCTTACATTTTATGAGATTTTTTTGACAGTCAGAGAAAAACTCTCCTTCCGTAAGTTCAGGATGTTAAGATTTCAACCTCCTTGCAGCAGGAAAATAAAGTCATCTTCTTTGTACTGCCACAGCACTGAGCACACACAGAGCACTGAGACAGCAAGGCATGAACTGATCTCTGCCATTGCGGAAAACTGCAGGGATCCCGGAGCAGGTCTTGTTCCTGTCATGTCTGCAGATGCTCTGTTAAGGACTCCAGGGACATAGAGCAATTACTAGGGTTTGTTTCTGCTTTCCAGGAGCAGTTCTGTTTAGGAGAGAATAGAAAGGGATTATTTTTACCTCATAGTTTGGACTTACAGGGTGTGAACTGAACTTTTCTTCCCACAGAGAGACATCATGTAAGAACTCCTCCAGTGCCCTGTGATGGGGCTGTTCCTTCTCAGCAGTGCCCAAAAGCCCAGGGGCTAATGAGGGTGACAGGCAGGGCCCAATTAGCAGCACAGCCATAGGGATGGTTGCACTTAGGCCACACACTGAGTCTAAAGGGTTCTTTTCCTTTTATTTTGGGGCCTTTAGTGTTTTTTAGGTTTTTTTTTTTTTTTGCTTTGAGTCTAGAAAGTTGACATCTGCTTCTGGTAAAATTAACAAACTATTCTATTTGTCAGTAAATGTAGATTGAAACAGTACTGAGAACTGTATTGTCTGGGTCTGTGAGATTGTAGGAAGTATGGATGAAGCATTTTCCATTGGTATGTGTATAGAGAAAAAAACACTTAAGGTCATTTTTTCCATATATATTATGTACATTATTATATACAAGTGAGAATTAGACAAAACAAATCTAGAACAGATTCTTTTAAGTTTTAAAAGGATCTTTGTCTCTCAGCCATAGGAATGGCTCAAGCCAAGCTCTGTGGATGGGGCAATGAATGAGGCAGCAGATGCACCAAAGGCATCTCACTGGTACCCAGTTCAGCCAAGGCAGGACTCAGACACGCAGGGACTGCCACCACTGTCATTGTCTGTCATTGCTGCTACAGCAGAAAAGATGCTCCCAGCTCTTACCTTCTCCTGATGCAGCCAGGCTCGGGTGCACCCTCCACAAGCCCTGGCACTGGGGCCAGCAGAGCTGCTGTCACCAGGGGCTCTGCCCAGCCTGCAGTGGCACTGTGCCCCCATGGCAGAGTACCCAGCTGCACTCTGCAATGATCTCCACCAAACCCCATCCCACTGTGTCTCCTGCAGCTCTGACTGCCCGGACCAGACTTTGCTTCCTGGACACCTCAGTGACCAGAAGGGTGCCTCCAGTTCAAATCCCCTGGCAGCTATTTCATTGTTCACCTGCTTCATGCTGCAAACACAGCTCCAGGTCACCTCCCTGTTGCAAAAGGCAGGAGCAATCTGTGTTCAGGGCAAGGGAGGCCCTTGGACCTGGCTCGTTTGTGGTGGTGGAAGGTGCTGGCCCTGCACGGGTGACAGGAAGCCTCAGGTCAGAGCAGACCCAGGGGTCAATGCCAGGAAGGGGATAAGAATGGAGCAGGCTTCCCACGAGGTTCAGGCATAGGGCAGGAAGGCAGATATTGTCTGCGAGGCCCCTCTCTTGCACAGAGTGTTAGACATTAAACAGCACCTTCCCTCTCACTGCTCAGAGGTCACACAGGGCAGCTCCCCCTGCCCCACCACCCTGCTGGCTCAGGGGGGCAGGCAGCAGACACCAGCACAGGATGGGGATGCTCTTTCAAGGCTGGAAGAGTACTTTTCCCCTCTGTGGCAAAACCCAGGAACATCCTTCCCAGATCCATTTGACCCTTCCCTTCCTGATGTGCCTCTACCCCGTGCCTCTCCCTTGCATCCCTTCCTTGTGGGAACATTCCCCAAAACATTTTCCCCTCATTTCCTTCCTCTCAAGACACCTGGAACTTCCTCCTGCAGGCTCTGCCACCTCTCATGGTGACACAGGCCAGGTCAGGCTTCCCAGGCCACTGGTTTATTGTCCAGGAAACCAAAACAAGCAAACACTGGGGTGACGTGCCCAGAGACAACACAGCTACCAGGGCCTTCATGTGCTGAGGAGGACAAATAATTTATTTCAGCAAAACCACCCTGACATATCTGAGCAAAACCAGAAGCAGCAACTACCAGAAAGGACACCCCCAAGAAGGCTGTAGGGGAAGTATTTTCCACCACAAAACATGTTTTGAAATGTATTTGAAATCTGTGATTTGAAATCTCAAGCTGTTGGTAGAAGCTCCTTGCTTAAAAGTCAGTTTTGCATGCATTAAGCAACGTAGCACAGAAACAGAAGAAAAAATCCTCTCCAGACTCGATGCCAGTTTAAAAGTTATTGGGAGGCAGCCAATATATTTGGGTAAGGTTTTTAAACATCCTCTTTCAAACTAAAGTGCCTCAGCAGAGATCTGTACATACAGTACACATCACAAATTGCAACTCCAACTTCACCCTTCTAATGAACTGATTTTTAAGAGCTTTAAATACTTTTAAATCTCTATCCCTTTCAAACTGCATTGAGAAGCACAAAGCTCCATCCCACTAAAACAGAATGTATAGATATAAATATAGATATGCATGATACAGATATGGAGTTTCATGCTCTGCTACACCAGCTTGTTTCTGCCCCATGATCCTTTGATTCAGAAAGCCATGCAAACACAGCTTTGCTGGTCCATGGAATGAGCACTGCTAAACAGAAACTGGATAAATACCCTTAATCACAGAATATTCTGAGTTGGAAGGGACCCACAAGCATCATTGAGTCCAACCCCTGGATGATCCATAGAGATCAAACCCACAACCTTGGTGTAACCAGCACCTGCTCTGACCAGCTGAGCTGATCTGTCCCAGAATCACTGCATAGTTTGGACTGAAAGGGACCTTAGAGATCAGTTTATTTCAACCTGCCATGGGCAGAGACATCTGCCACTAGACCAGGATGCTCAAAGCCCCATCCAGCCTGGCTTTGAACACTTTTAAGGATGGGACATCCACAGCTTCTCTGGACAACCTGTGCCAGGGCCTGCCCACCCTCACAGGGAAGAATTTATTCCCAACATCCAACCTAAATCCATCTGTTAACATACATGCTGGACTCCAGCTGAAAGCCAACCCCACAAGACAGCCCACAGCACACTGAGATGCAAGAGCAGACACAGCTTTTCACTGATGGGCATTCCCAGCCTCCTCAGATGGGCACTGCCAGCTGCTGGGGCTCAGCTCCCTCCTGCTCTGGGCACTGGCAGACACTGGAGCAGGTACAACCACCTGTAAAGCAGAGCCCACATCACAGCAAACCACCTCAGCCTGGCACTGCAGAGAAAGGCAGAGGGCTCTCAGCTGGAGGGAAGCAAGGCCATGATGTGTGCCTGGGTCTGTCTGCAGCCACCCCCTGGAAAGAGCCCACCTGAGCCTGAACTCCATGAACACCACCCTGAGCCTGAGCTACCTGAGCTACCTGCATGCAAGGTTTGGGCAGCCACAGACTGCTGCAGCACTGGCCTTCCTCACACTTCAAGGGGCTTCTTTTCATGGCTTTTCAGCTTCCATTAGTGAGCAGCAGGAAGAGTGAAGTGGTGGTGTGCCCAGGCAGTGTTAACAGGATGTGACTCTGCCCTGAGTCACCATCCTCCTTCTCAAGAGAGGGCTGCTCACACCTGGACAAACCCACTGCTCCCCAGGCTTCAGAGGCTGCAGGAAGCAACCTTCACACCACACAGTTACAACTTTATATTTTCAGAGTATCTTCACAACCAAAAGGACTGAAAACGCCACAATGTGTTCAAAATCTAAAGAATAATACAATTTTCTGATGAAGTGTCTGAGCTAGGCAAGGTTGCACTGAGGTCTTACTTGAATCCAAGAAATTAAAACATTAAGCCATACAGCTGCAGAATATGAGTAAATATGCAATTATTGTTCTCTGTTTTACAACTGAAAACTTACCATGTTTGAATAATCTCCAGTGAAATGTGTTTCATGGGAACTGGAAACAATTTGCATTAAATGAACCAAATGAACATCAATATTAATGAGCCCACGTGCACACGAGCAGAACTGAGGTGCCTCAGCTGAGAATTATCTCTGCCAATCCTGTGGCTCATCTTCCATCCTGACAAACTTTGCAACAAAGGTTTCCCTGAAACACTTCCCTGCCCATCTAAGGCAGTCATTCAGTAGCAGGGGCATCTCACAGACTCACATTCCAAGCAGATGCAACACCCTACACATCTGACAAAGTAATTCAGTTCTCACCAAAGAAACATTCCAGAAATGCTCATTCGGATGGAATTATTCCAGTGTTTGTTTTTCAATTACTGGAAGAAATGTCAGTGTGGGGCACATAATTTTTTACCACTCTCTAGATTTCAAACGAGACACACCATATAAGACATGAAATTTTTTTGGTATTTGTCTACTAAACATCCTTCTGAACAGGGACATGGATGTGCTAAGGCACACCCTCACTCACTGCAAAGGCAATCATGTAAAGTAATAATAAAGGAGATTGTTAATAATTTATTATTGGCTGGGACACGATTTTTCTAAAGAAGAATTACAGTTCAGAGAAATCTGATGGAGAAGGACATACAATTAGTAGCACAGGCATCAACACCTGGCCAACCCAAGGCTGGAAGTTCAATTAGAAAATGACTGTGAAGTTGCTGCAGGCTATGTCTTAGCTTGCATGCCACTGCAATAATTACGAAGTGAAAAAAAAAAAAAAAAAAAGCGCAATAAATGTCTCTTACAATGGCCAGCTACAGCTGGATTCCAGTCAGGCTCTGCAACAGAAAAACTGCCAGGCACCTGTGGCTGCTGCACTTACAACAGAAACACCAAATGCCTTGACTATCACATCTACTGAGCCTGGAATACTGACAAAGAACCTTAAAAAATGAGCAAATTTCATCACCACCTTTTACCTGTAGCATTACTTGGAAATAAACTCATTCAGGGTCTATGGAAGAATGCTCTGTGCTGGTGCTGGGAGACAGGAACTCAAGACAAATTTGTAAGACTTTGAGCACTACCAGCAATGCCCCACGAAGAGCAGCAGATGTATTTATCACCTTTTCAGGCTTCCTTCCCCTCTCAACCATCTGCTGCATCGAGAAGAATGTTCTAATGCTAACTCTGACTTTTTAAATTGAAAAACAGAAGAGACAAGTTACCTTGGTCTTACACCAGGACTTACTGCTTGCCTGGAGTGAGACCATGTGCACTTAAACTGCACCCTGGGGTGGATCCAAACCGCACAGTCTCCAAACAGGGAGGAGACTTTTCCTTCCTCAAACTTGCTGCTATGTGAGTGACTCACTGAATGTCCTCCTCTTGAGTCAGCACTGAAACACAGCTCCAGAATTCCCTCTGATTTACAGTGCAGATAAAAGACTGTAGGATTGTGTTCTTAAGGGATGATCAGTGACTGATCCCCTGAGGTTGTCTCACCACTAAACCCATGCAACTCCTGAACAAACCAAGGCTGCATTCCTACCCTGGGCTCCAGCCCTTCAGTCCCTGGGCTCAGACCTGGTGGAGCACAGCTCTACCAGTCACACAGAGGAGGGGAGGTCATGTGGCTGCAAATCCCATTTGCACAACCTAATCAGGTAAATAGATTCCAGTTTTGGAATCAATTTTAATCAATTCATTAATTAGCAACTTGTCCTCTATCACAGTAAAGCAGAGTGTAGCAGGTTCAGAAGTTGTGGAGTGCTGAAATTTGGAGTTAGGCTGAATGAAAGACTATGTACAATACAAATCAGCTTTCTGTTGTGATGTAAATTTATTCTCATAATTTTTTACCATTTATTCATCCCAAAAGACATATTGCATATTTGGAACATTTTTAAAGTAAGAGCCACTGTATTCAAGACAAGAAGTAGTTTTGTCACATCAAAACTGATGACATACTCAATAAAATTATTTTCCAGAGCAAGAACTCCTTACAAGAAATATAAATAGAATATAAACTTCATAAATGATCTAGCATGAAAAGATTAAAATAGCAAATTCATTCCATACTGAAGGCAGTACTTTACCATAGTGTGTGTGCGGTGTTGCTAAAAAAAAAAAAACCATGTCCCAACAATGGGTACTGAAACAAATACAGGTAAGCTTTTGGTTACATTTTATTCCAATAGAACAGAATGAATTGATGACTTCACTCTTTTGTCTCAATTTACTGACTAACATGATCAGGTAATAAAACATTGCTGTTAGTTTAACCCAGGCTTTGGATTTGTCCATCAGACACGACGAGGGCGTCACACGCTTTGGCATTTTCAACGTCCCACCTGACACAACACAGGAATCACCTCTCCATTCCCACAGCTGAGAGCCATCTACCAAGAACCTCAATTACAGCCCCACAGGCTCTCATGGCTGCTGGACACCAGTGACCAGTCCTGGCCCACCACACGCAAGCACCATCCCAGAACAGCACGGACACACATCCACATCCTCGGAGCTCAGACACATCCCAGCTCTGGGAACGGGGCTCGCTGAGAAACTCCATCTGAACAACCTCAAACTGGACATGCCTGGAGAGGGAAGGGTCAGTAATGTGCAAACAACATGATGGGGCTGAGGGAAGAGAGCAAAGTGTCTGATCCTGGGAAAAGGACTGGCTTTGGGTCACTCTAAGACGTGAGCAAATCATAGAACGATCTACAGGAAGCAGTCAGCAAAATATTCAAGAATGTAAAATAATTCCTATCTGTCAAAGCATTTAGAAAATAAATTTCTCCTCTTCAAAGTTCTATTTAAAAAATGAGTTTATTAGTGTTTTTAAACCAAGACCTCTGTAAATCATCACATTCCAATAAAAGTGATGGCTACACTACTATCACTGTTAACTAATAATGCAGTTTACAGAACAGCTGTCAGTTGTAAAAACTAACTGAAGGAATTATTCTATGAATATTTTCCCTACTGTGCTTCAGGGATCAGTTTTCCTCTCACTACTGTTCAACAGTGTATGATCAATGATCTAGAATAAAGGTTCAGGAGGCATCCCTATAAAACCTGAAGGGAAAAAATAACTCCAATGCTGTGCTGAACAGTCATGGGAACAGGCTGCAGCTTGGGCCTGCTGCCCACAGTGGTTTTTACCAAACAATATTGCAAAGTCAGAAACCACAGGGTGCACCTCCTACTGGGGTGATGTGAGAACTGATTTGATTGACAAGGTTAAAATCTAGAAGCTAGAAGTCAGTGAGTCCCCCCAAAAAAGGTCTGGTAGACAATCAAACAAGAATACCAGAGCAGGATATAAAGCTTATTGTCTATTCATATGATCTTAGTAAGGTACTACCTGTAAGGATATGTTCTATTCTGGCATCTACTCTTCAAAAGAGAACATTCAGAAAATTAAAAATTGTTTAAAAACCTGGCAACAAAAAATAGAGGGATGAAGAAAAACATTTAAAAAATTAACCCATTCATATAAAGTAAGATTGGAAGTTATGATCATATTATATCAAATCCCTGGATCAGGACAACATTTGCAGCAAAAGAACATTGTCCAAGAGAGATGTATTGGAATTCAATTTTTGGAAGCCAAAGCAAGATGAACTCAAACACAGGGTTGGGGATTGGTTTGGGTTTTTTTTTGAGAGAACAGTAGTTGCTCACGTACCTTATCTACGGAGGTGACTGATCCTTTTTCTGAAGTTCTTAAAGCAAGAATTCTTTTTCTAACAAATGCTGAACTTCTTGACATTCTGCTGCTGCTGAAATCAGACTGAAGTTTTATGACTGTGATATCCAGGTTAGTGATCAGATGAGCTCCCCTTACCTTTACAAATGGGAACTTGAGCCTGTAATGTCCCTTCCCATCAAAACCTGTGTCTCAATTGCTGATTTACCTTCCACTGCTGGGAGCCTTTAGTCAGCCTCTGGTAGCACCCAGCTTTTAAACAGGAATGGTTGCAGCCCCTCTCTTCCAAGCAGAATTTGGCTCTGTTGGACAAACCTCTGCTCACTTTCAACAAGCTGGTACGAAGTAAAAACCCAGGAAGAAATAATCCCCTATACTGCAGCCCAATTCCCCACCAGAGAAGGAGGAATTCTGTGTTCATAAGCATGTGCAAAGGGACTGGGAAGAGCAAATCAGCTGGATCTGGGGAATTCAATGCAGCTGTTTGCAGGAAGCAATCACCCTTCAAACAGACCCAGAGGTATATGCAAGAGAGAAGGAAAGAATATGGCTTCTAATTCTCTTATATGATCAATTGCTATTATTAATGGAGACTCAAAATTTTGAGGCAGTTGCTAATGAAACACTAATGGTGGATGAACAGCCAGAGGGGAGAAAAGGCCCCTGGTGAAACCTGGGCAGCCCCACTTGCAGAGCCAGTGCAAAGGACAGTGGCTTCCCAAAAGCCATAGTGGTGACCTGGTGTTTTAAAGCACTCAGATGCTGCTGGTGGAATGAATTCGGCAGTGGATTTGTCATGGAAATAAGATTCAAGCTGAAGAAATGATTCTTGCAAGTGGCAGAACCCTATGGATTAAGGCAGGAGACATTCAAAATCTTACATAAAGCACACAGAAATCTGGAACAGGTAACATACTTCAGAAGACTTGGTTAGAAAAATAACTTAGGGATACACCCCAAAAATACATACACAGGTGATTGATTACCTTTGCTTCAGCTATCAGTCATCTGACACTAATTCTCACTGTTTTATGAGAACTCTTGCAATATATTGTGCAGGCTCACAATTCTCCATTTAGCACCAAAAAATCCAGACATTCTGCAAAAAGGATGAGGCAAAGACTCTGGAAGAACGCATTTAATTCAACTACAAGGAACAGGAAAATCATGCTATATTTTTCACGTATTTATATTTTTAAATAAAAGGCCTGCTATTGTAGTCCCCACGTAGGTATATTCTTTTAGAATTTAAAAAGGTGCCTCACTCAAGACACTAGGACAAATCTGAAGAAGTGTTCAGATATTCTAAGATTTATACTAAATCTTCCAAATTGAACTAGCAACTGATAAAAGAACTCTAACTTTCCTACTATGAGGAACCTTTTTAAAACCTCAAACTTCAGTGCAAGCTCAGAGCACTTGTTTTACAAGTGGAGCATCTCATATGTGTGAAAAGCTGCTTGGTATAGTAACCCCAAGGCTTAGCTAATCAAGCCTTGCAAAAGAAAGAACCTAAATATGAATGTAAAAGAGCACACAGAATTACCATTAAGAAAAAAAAAAAAGCAATAAAAAACAGAGAGGTTTGTGCAAGGAGTCCTTGCAAAATAATTCCACTTGGTGTTTTCATATTGAAGCACTGAGGAACAGCAGCTTCCCAGTTAGCCAACCCTCCTCCAGGGATTCTCACAACAGAAGAGTGAACTGTGTCTTTTAGCTCATTCCTCATCATTTTGAACATGCAAATGCCAAGAACTCCTGGAAAAGGCATTGTATTAGGGAACTCAGGTATACTTGTAAGCACAAACCCCATGCAATGTGTACTATGCACCTGTGTCTATAAATATGCATACATGCATGTAATGAAATCAGAAACATTTCTCCTTTAACACAACCATGTTGGGCCTCAAACTGCAGCTCTCTGATGCACTAAAGATTGCTGGAAACACGTTTGTCTTTAATACAAGGACAAAATTATGCTGGGGTGCAGGGTCCCCCAGCTGCCCTGGCACCTTCCCTGCTCTGCCAGGCTCCACCTCCACACACTACCAGCAGGGAGGAGGGAAGAGAATCCACTGCAAATGGAACAGAGCTGAAAGAGGGACAAACAGGGAGTTTGAGATGCTAAAGAGGTGAGGAGGCAGCATCAGGCTCCCTCCCAGCAGCAGGGCTTTCCTCTATTGCCCAGGACCTGCAGGCACTGCTCCCCCTGGCTCACCACCCCTGCCATGGGCACATCCACCCTGCAGCTGGGAACTCCTTCTCCTTCTCCATGGCAAAATGCTCCCAAGCCTTCCATGACTCTCTTCTACCCCACTTCCTTCTGAAAACCACAGACAGAGGGATCAGCCAGACCAAAACTTAGATCAGCACAAATGTGAAATAAAAGGTAAAAAAAAAAAGTCTTTTGCTCTTACTGGAACATGCTGCAGACATTGTGCCTAGTAACTGTGGCAGTATCTAGTGCAAAAGAAACTTAACATGAATCTCTTGTTTTCAAATGACATTCAACTCAAACATGCATAAGGAGAGTAAAGTTATTTTATTAAATCATGCACATCACGTGTGTTAGTGCAAATAGTTTAATCTGTACTCCAGAAATTCTATTGTATTTTTATATCTTTACAAAATAGATTTAAAACAATTAATTACTTTAAAAAATGTAATTCTGAAGTTAAGCATTTCAGAACAATATTTGCAATAACCTATATACAAGAGGTACTAAGTACCACTGGCATACGAGTGTTCTGTGGTTGGGTGGCTTCCTGCAACTGAAAAGGATGAAGAGGATGAAATGAATGAACTATATGACAATAGTTATTTTCTACAGGTCACTTGTGGACTATTTTCTCCAACTAATAATCCTCCCATTAGCAATCTCATGTAACTTAAGATAGAACCTTTAATTAAAGGACAATGACCCTTAAAACCTTACAAAGTAAATTATATACTAATTTTCTATTTAAATATTTAAACTATCTGTAGATTGCCACAACATTCTTTAAAGCCAATTGAATTGCTGAGATTACCTCCCTATTTTGAAGTTTCCTTTAGCAGAGCCATTTTACTTTACCATTCTTTAACACATTAAGTCTTTAATAACTTTTTTACAGAACTGTTGAGCTGAACAAGACAACTACTGTCTACATTTAATTCAGCACTAACTACAGTGATTCCCACCAAAAGTCAGCAAATAGCAATAGTTATAGTACTTAGATAAGGAAAATAAACTTTGTAATGGGGACCACTGCATCATACTTACAGCCATGTGATAAGGAGCCACAAAATTTTACTACCAAATTAAAATCATCCTCACCTGAAAATACTTCATCAGTTATATGATTCCAATTTGGTAGTATTTTATGTATCTAGATTCTCTCAGCTGATCACAGATGTACTGTAGCAGTTCCTTTAATAAAGTTATGTCCACAAAAGCTTATTCTAAAGAGCTTCTCCAGCTCAAGTCAGAAAGTATCAAATGACTGCAAAAATAAACTGATACATGTGATATGTGAGCAGGTATTCATACCTTTAAAGACTGTATCTCTTTAAATATATGAAATTTAATAAATTACATTCAAACTAAAGTGAACGTTAAGTTGAATCAATGCACTATGTCCATCAATGACCAAGAACTTGCTCCCAGAAACACCTCAGTTCACTCAAGAACACACATGCTTGCACTCGCACACGCGCACACTAAATACTTTAGGCTGGTCTTCACCATCAGGATCTCTGTCTCTTTAAGGCTGGACATGAATTGTGTTTATTCCCAAAACCCATTAATAAAGCAAACCTTATGAAAGAAAAATATGCTTCCTTCGAAAGGCGTGGTAAGAGAAGTTTCCTTAAGTCTTGTTCCCAACAGCTCAGTGACTAACAGCAAGTAAAATGATACACTAGTTTAAAAAAAAAATAGATCATACTGAAAGGCACTGAGCACACTGCATCTGTTTCCCATCCTTGGCTCGGATGTCCAAATCAGTATTTTCCTCTTTAGTCTAGCAATCAGATTCTAAAGTCAGTGTCCACAACCCTAGCCATTATAAATAATTTGGTACCAAGAAGCCTGCTTTAGGCCACCATTATAGTATTCAGAATCCCAACATACTAAGTTAAAACTTGCATGAAGTTGTAAGCAAAAATATTGCTCACAGTATGATGAATCACAATTTTATTCCCTCTTTATAGACAGATACATTTTATACAGTTTAAAGCAAATGACCCTACTGCTGTTCTCACGCAGAGCTGTGCTGTATTAAGAGGTAAAAAGGAAGAGAATTAATCTGTTTTCCCTCAGCATATGAATGTTGCCAGCTTCTAAAGGGAGGACGGTGTATGGATTCAACAACAGTTCTCATGGAGAAGCTCTGGTTAGGCCTGGGTACAGCACCACGGCTGTTACAGCAACCAAAGCTGCCATCACAGGCATCCAAGGCCATTGTCTCTGTGTGGAGAGAAAAAAGAAATCAATATCATATTTGCTCTAATTCACACTAATCAGTTTACCTCGTGGTTCCTGCAAGTGCTGAGTCCCTGCTGGTCGGCACCGCGGCACCCACGCGCCCTGCTGCAGGCTAGTCCTGCCTTGGAGCACCACAGCAAAGCACCTTCCTCTACAGGCAACTCCACAGCTCTTCGGGACTGAGGAGCCTCTGCAAGACTTCTGGCAGCTCTGTGTTTCCAGGTTTGTTACTGCACACGCCTCAGAGAAATCTGCCACTGAGCACGTGAAGGCGTGAGATGTTTAAAACATCGCTCGTGCCAAGTTAGGGCTAGACAGAGGTTTATGCACATCTTGAACTCTGGACTGTTTAAATCCAGATCTGTGACTCAGCTTGTAGCAGATCCTAAGAACACCATTTTTAACAGACTGTCACAACATTGCATGACAACAATGGCATTTTAAGAGGAGGACACACTGAGAGACAAGAGAAAATGCAAGCTGAGAGTTCAGAATACAAACCAACCACCTATTTCTTGTCTTTTTTTTTCCATCTTTCCATCAGCAATAGTGAGAAAAATTAAAGTGTTTAGAGCCAGAGAGGAATTTCTTAGTCCATAGATAGGAACCAAAGCTCGTTGAATATTATTATTAGAGGCAAACTCTTCATTTTTCATAGTTAATTAAGCAATTAAGTTTTCTCACAAGCCCTAGCATCACAGCATTGTGCAAAAGGCAGCCCATTTGCTAAAGACAAACTGAGACCGAGTTAGAAGAGGCACGTTCAAGCACCAGTTAGAACAAAATTAATTGTTAGAATTAAAGAAATCACAGAGATGTTAAATGATTAGTGGATCGCTCAGCTCGTCAGTGTCAACAGAATGGCGTATTAAATGAAGGGTTTGCTTCAGGTAAAGAAATACCTGTGAGCATTTCACCATGCACTATTTGATACAGAAATGGCACAAACAGGTGAGAGGGACAAACATACATTGACTGAACAGTAGTGCTTGTACCTTTCGCTACCACAATGGGCCGTAACACCAATACAGGAAAGCCAGGATTAGGCCGATGAATACGGCTGGGACGGGTTGTAATATGGAAGGCTAAAGAAGGGAAGGGATATTAAAAATCACTTTGTGCTATAAATCAATCAGGTAAAGATGATTTAGAGAGGGGAAAATAAGTCAGTAAGTTTTGTTTTAATTGAAATGTATTAAAGACATCTAACACATTACAGCATTGTCTAAGTCGGTATACAAAGTTAGTACACCATTCTACTCAAATGAACAGGGATGTTTAAAAATAAAGGGAAGTAAGCAGAAAATGTTCCAAGAAACCTCTTGTCACAACTTGGAATTTAGCACTTAAAAACAATACGAATGTTAAACTGATTTGCCTGTATCTTATTTAGAGTTGGTTTTAGTTTTTCTAAGTAAGAGGAAATCCTATTTGGATTTCTTTAGAGATAGACTCGCACCAAATATTGGATTTTTCAGCTATTTCTTCATTCCTTGCTAGTTAGCCATTTCCATTTTCCATCACCAGCCTCGGGAAAAACAATCTTTTTTCCTCCATTTGTGAATCAATTACAGCTATGTCCACAGGCAAACCCAGTAGTTCAGACATTTCTGTGAGATTGTAACATGACTGTACAATCCACACCCAGTTACTAAAAAGCAGAGAAGCACATTTCCATCAGAGATACCACAAAGCTCAGCATCTCTGCCAGGTCAGCAGCCTTGTGACCAAATGCAATTCTGAAAATTGATCAAATGCTGCAGCTGGGCCAAACCAGCAGCTGGCCAGACTGCAGGGCTCATCCAGCTTATGGCCCCCTCAGAGCCATCCACACTTTTTCTCAGCTACATTCCATTCATGGAAACTACTGCACATTCTGGATGGAACAGCCTCTATCTGTGATATATAAAATCAAAAGCAAAAATGGACCTAAATGCTTTTGAAGCTGTCCTTGGAAGACATCTGCTTTCTCTGTATCCTACTCTATATATTTGTGCACACACAAAGACACAGAGGTTAAGGTCAAGCCATGCCAAATATTTTTAAAACTATTTGTGCTGAAGCTACCTTGATTTTGTTCAGTCAAATAAATAACCAAATGATAAATTCAGGCTTAACTTTTCCAAAACATTGTGATTAGTATGTAAAATCTCATCTTGTTATGAATTTGTAGGAATCACTTTTTCATAGAACCTCCAATATGGTTCAAAACACAGGAATATTAGAAAGTATTCTAGTCCTGTTTGATTAAATTTTTTTCAATCAAGGCAAGTACTTAACAGAAAAATTATGTGTAACTATTGAAGACTTTTTCATGCAAGATTATTTTTGTGTCACAGGTGCCACGAATCACAGTGCCACCTTCCCACAGAAAGCCTGTTGGCAGAAATAATCACAGCAGTGTTCTAGAAAGTGCCAGAGATTTAAATCAACCAGAGCAGCTGATGATCTCAAACCATCCACATCATTAAATCTGTTTGAAGTGCATCAGGAAACCAGTGACTGCAAGCATGCAAACACAAGTAGTACACCACACCGCTAAGCATTTCAAAAACATAACACTGCAAAAAAGTAAAACTTAAATATTACAACTCAATATTTAAATTATATCCCAAATGGAATACAGAAGCCTTGTCTTTTCTAACATTTGATGGTCCACTGAACAATTCTACAGATTTTTTTTTTTGTAAGTTATACACATTCTTGGCAAATGAAACCAATGATAAATATCCATCACATTTAATGAGATCACCTCCAAATGATTAGATTTTCCTTCACAAACTTATCAATACATAACAAATCTCCCTGTAGTTCAGGAGCATTTCAGTATGTGCTTCAACAAAATTGTGTATCTTTTATTAGAATATGAAAATATGCAAACTCAGACAAAGATGGGCTACAAAAAGGAACAAATCCCACAGTGGGAAGTCACTTTCTGCCTTTAGAAATGAAGTAGCAGATAATGATTCCAGCATAAGGGGGCAATGGTACTTGAAAAATTTGACCTTGGAACTCAGCCCAGTATCCATGATGTTTGAAACAATCCCCAAGATGGATATGTTTTACATTACTGGCTGTGAGTAATGCTTGGTGAGCAGTGAGTTTGCCCTTATATGGAGGATGCTCTTCATCACACCCTGACCTCCGGGTTTCAACTGTCACAATTAACTCCTCCCCTGCAAGCACATTCTGGCAACTGCTCTGGTTCCTGCTTTCCATTTAAATACTCACCTCTAATTCTCCCTAAATTTCCTCTTAGTTTTTCCACTTTCATCAGATATTCCAATTTCCTTCACAGTATTTCAACCCTTTGCTATCCCCCTTTTTCCACTGATAATTTTGATTCTGAAGTTAATGTTTTTAACAGAGCAGAAAATCTCACATTCACAATTATTTATTCAGTGTGATCTATTAAAATGTGGTAGGGTTTTAGTCTGGTTGTTTTTGACTTCTGCTTTAAGTAAGTCAAGTAACTCAGCATTATCTGAGCAGTGTAGAAAAATTCTACACAAGAATCAGGTTCCAAGAAAATCATGAAATCATATTCCTGAAAATATGGCTGCAAAGTGAGAAAGGCTTTGAATTCTTTACATCTTTGACAGCTCCATGATGTTCAAGGTTTATATTCAAGAATTATTATGGCAAAGATATTCATAAGAACCTTAGGCATCCAGCAGCCAGCTGATTTAGAGGATGGGACCTGTAAAACTTTGTTTGTAGTCAGAGAAGCAGTTTGCTAAAGTCTGTTACAGAGCATTCATTATCCTCCTGTTTTGTACTGTGCATTACAGGAGCTGTTCACCCCGCACTGGCCACAGAGGCAGTACAGGCAGACAAAATCAGCCCTCCCAGGGAAGTAAGGGATCTAAAATAAGGCCATGACCACCTTATAATGTGTCTGCCACACCCTTAATGTTTGGAAGATTTCAGAATCTCAGTAAAATGAAAGTTGTCTCTAGCTAGGAACTCAGTTCTAATAATACAACCTCTCAAAGTCTCAAAATCAGAAAACACTATTTTCATTAGTGAATAGAAAGGACAGTTCAACTGTACAGTTTAAAGCATGAGTCCATCAGAAATAACCATGGTTGAGAAGTATAAACAAGAGTAAGGAGGGAACATCCATTCTAATAAGTACTAATACAATGAGAGCAGCTTGGAAAGCTTTAGTGAATTCATTTGGATACAAGTTTGTCAGCTTTTACCCCTGTATCATTCTTTGAAATCAGAAAATTTTACTTAGTTCTGGTTCACTAGTATTTAAGCCACATGTTTTCAAGAGAGCAGGTATCTAAGGACATACTTAAAACTGTCAAGCAACTGTAAATTTAACTTGCATGCATAACTGTAACAGTGTAATGATCTGCAAATCTGCACAGGTAGATCAGAATGGAATTTTGCATGATATGCTACACAGCTTTTTTTATTAAAGCCCATCCTTTTCTATTTGACTCTTCCATATTCCTTCAATCAACAGGATTGCCAGTGTCATAACCTGATTTCCCCACATATTTGGTACAGACTTACATTGTTTCCTTTTTCTTGTAGCAGCTTCAGGTTTTCTTTACATTGTTTGAGCTCTTCGGTGAGTGACTGGTTTTGTTGTTCAGCCACCTCATACTTGGCCTTCAGCTCCGAGAGCACAGTCTGTGTCCTTTCATACTAAAGGCAAAGAGAGAACAATCTGTGTAGCCCTGGACACCCAGCACAAGCTGACACCTGCTTAGCACACAGCTCCCTTTTCTGTCATCTGCCTCGACCAACTCGCCTTGCATCAGTGCACTCTCTTTTCATAAAAGCAGGGTAGAATTTAGATTTCTTTTTTTTCTAAGTGGAATTTCTTTTGTCCAACTTGGCAGGGCTAGAACTACTAAACCCAAGGAAACAGAAAGTAAATGCAAAGCCTTAATTAATCTCTCATACCAATTATTCATTATCATATTGGAAAGGACTGTAAAAACTACAAAGATGAAACAAGGGAACAAAGAGTCCTTCACATTTGAACAGTGGTCTTACATCTAGGCTGCAGCTTATGTATCTACACCCTCTAATAGGTGCAAAGTTCAACACTCTGTATGAAATAAATCAAACTCTCTTCCCACACAGTAAATTCAAATGTAAGAGCAAGGCAGGCATTAAAAAAATATTATGCCTTGTTACTGTCATGCCATAGTCCTCAGTGTGGGTCAAGTACAAACAGTACTGGGTGAATGTGACCTGATCCTAGAGAATGGGTTGCTTTTCCTTTTTCAAACCCACATTCCATTTTTTCTATTCTAGTAGTCCTCCTGACTGGGCTTAGTAAGGACAGAACCAATGACTTTCAGTACTGGCATTCACCACAAATTTAGAAGATGAGGCATCTTCATAAATACTGATCTGATTACAAAACAGATGAAGACAACTGGGATTTTCAGATTCTGAGAATTGTAAGGAATGTGACATGGATGAATTAATCACAGAGCAAACAAAAGGACTGCAAAAGAAACTAAGGGCAGTAACTGGGGAAACATTCAAAATGCTCCTAAGAGGAAGCAAGTAAGTGTTGGAGACTATGGCATTCCAGATATAATCTTTAGAGGCCAGGCAGATTGAATACATGCACAGAATGCTGGCTCTTCCTTATGAACTTACAAATCCACTAAGATAAAAGGAGATCTTGGTAAAGAATATGTACTTCCGTTGCCAAATGGAAGAGTCCAAATCTAACTGGGAAGATTAGACTGTAAAAAAAAAAAAAAATTAACTTTGACTCCTAACAATTAAAGAAACTCTGGATCATGACGTGCATGAAGATTCTGAATAATGATTTACCTGATTTACCTGTCTGAACATATTAAAAGTAAATTCACTACAGGAATGCATGTAAGTAATGCATTTAGGATTTTCTCAGAGAACATATGTATTTACCTGAAGCCTTCCTTTTTAGATTTGACTCCCAGTTTATATTTTCTTAGCTACCACTTAAGCTGCTTGCAATAAACATATGAAAAAAATTCTTTACTAGAAAATTTCCCTTTTCTTTTAGCTTAAAGTCAGTCATTGAAGATTACATTCTTGCAAAATGGAAATATTTCATGTTACCTCTTTCTGAAAATCTTTTGCTTGACTCTCAGCTTCACTGAGTTGAGTTTTCAGACTGGCTGCATCCCGTTGATGTTTTTCTCTCAAAGACCCCATCTGACTTTCAAGTTCCTTTCGAGACATTTCAAGAACACTTATATCGCTGGTTAGTGCCAAACTCTGTTTCTGAGAGCTGAAAAACAAAATCCAATTGACTCCTTATGCATTTTAAATTTACACAAACAGGCACTTTTCACCCTTGGAGGCTTAACACATTGGTTTTGATATGTAAATATCAAAGCTTAGAGTAATCACAGAAGTATAGACCATTATTGTCTCCCTATACAGAGTGCTGACACAAAAGGCTGACCATGGTCTTGCTTTTAAATATATGTCCACATCTTGCTGTGTATAAATAACATTCAGTATCTCTTTTGGGAGGAAAAACCACCATCAACAAAGCTCTTCAGCTGCTGAGGTACCTCCTAGACAAACCATTGTGCCCTTACCTAGAAAGCTCCTTCTCTTGTCGCTGAAGTTCAGATGTAAGTGAAGTATTTTCCTTCCTCAGTTTAACACATTCAGCTTCCAGAGCAATCCACTCTGCCTTCAACTTTTCAAGTTCACCTGCAGTGAATAAGTTAATTCAATTAAGTGAAATTATTTCATGACTGCTTCAAGGAACACTAGTTATTAAATGGAGGAAAAGTTGGTATCAGCTGTAAATCTCAAATATACTGCTTTGCAATTAAGCCACATGAATTCTCTCATGAGCACCTGTAAAACATTACAGTATCTTCTACCATTATGAGGTTTATGACCCAGTGCCAGGCAAGTCACTTTTTTCATTAAAGCTTTTTCTAAGGTACAAAGAAGTAGAAAACAGTCTTTTTATGGGTCAACACCAGTATTTTAGAAACACTGGTAGAAAAGCATATTTGAAAAAAATAATTTCCAAGGCTTGAAAATAGCAAGAGGATCACTAGATACCATACCTCTGTTACAAGGAAACGAATGTTTAAAGCAATAAGCTTTGGTGAAACTTTGGTAGAATTAAAAAGTCAGGAGCTCCTCCTTAATGGGCTTAAACTATATAGAAGTTACACAAGTCCTCTTGGAAATCTGGCAGTATGAACCCCACAAACTGCAAAATAATCCCATCTTTTCTAAGTGGAATTATACTTCGTCTATTGATATCAAAAACCACCTAAGTTAATATAGGCATAATTGACAATAACTGTTTAATGAAGCATGCAAAACATCTTTTCTAACACCACAAGCCTTGGTACTCACACATAAATACACACACGTGTGTGTGTACACACACACACAGAGTAAATGGCTACAAAGGGACAGAAACTGATTAGAAACTGGCATTCAGCACCTTGAGCAGGGTGCTCTGCTAGCCATGCTCTGGGACATCCTTCCAAACAAGTACCTTTTAGGCGAGAAGCCTCTTCCCTCTGCTGCTGCTCACACTGCTGGCATTTGAGCTGAAAGTTGGCTTGCAGATTGACAATTTCTTTTTCATAATCCGAGGCATCCTTCCGCCACCGCTCAAGCTCCGCTCGCACCGTCTGCAGCTCAGTTTGCAATGTAGAAATATCTGTGTCTCGTTCTGATGCTGCTTTTTCTGCTACTTTTTGAAGTGACAGAATCTCATTTTGAGCACTGACTAGTTCATTTCGAGTGGTTGAAATTTCATTCTCCTTTTCCTTGCGAAGATTCTCAATTTCTTCTTGTAACCTTCGCAACTGAGCTGGAAAGCAGACACACATGTTAATATTTTTTCAAATTGTTTTTACAAAAAACCTAAAAGCCTTACCTCCCCCCTTTCTCAACACATTGATATTTAACAGGACAAGCCTAATGCAATTGAAAATATATATTTATCCTGTCAAATGCTGGATCCTTAAAGAGGCAAGTATGTGGGCCATGTAATACAGAAGAGTCAAAAGAACCAAACTGTGTCTGAACAAAGCTTCCTTAGACAAGGCTGTGCTGTGTGTGTGATACCAAAGCAACTTTCCAAAATCTGAAAACAAGATTTAGATCCAACACTACTGTAAGCAGAACAAGAATTAGAGGACATGGACATTGGGGCTTTCAGGGACAAGAAGAAAAACAAGAAAGCTTCTGTCACAAGCCAAACATTTGCAAAGCTACACTGGAAATGTTTGCCTGTTCAGCAGTTAACTTGTGATGTCCATAAACACTGGAGACACAGAGTAATTTCTACTCTGTTCACAACATGCAGTAGAGGAAATACACATTATTTCTTTGCCAAAAGTATTTTTCAAAGCACAAGATGAATTTTAAACTGAAAGGGACAGCTGCACCATGTGTACTGAGCTAGAAGAAGGTCCTTTAGCTTTTACAGTTTACTGTAAATGTTCAGCAGTTGAGCTACTTGACATTTCTACATGAAGCAAACCTTATAAATTATTCCCATCTAAACCCCTTTCATTATTAAAGACATATTTGAGCACAATTTCTCATAAACACATGCACAAACAGAATCCAGTGCAGTTAAAAAAAAAAAGCACAGTACAGAGGAAAGGGAAGTATGAAAGGACAACAGATCTACAGTTATAACACTGATGGGAGCAAAGTGTTTAATTTGCTGTTGTTCTATTTCACTTCTTAAGAAAAAAAATATTTCATTGATTTCAACATGCAAAGAAGCAATTATTAAATTAATGAGGAATTACTCTGAGAAGAAAAGTTAAAATTCTTAAGAGCACTTGAAAACCTAATGTAAGATAACGAAGAGGGTCAGAATTACAGATTTTAAGTTGCATGTTTCAGAACCAAAGGGCAAAACAAGGACAGTGAAAGGCATGGGGAGGATAACCAAGGCTGTGTAACCTTTCTAGGTTACTTGTATTTATTTTTGTCATCTCAATCCATTATAGAACATGACAGGAAGAATGCGAGTGAGTCTTGCTGTAAACTGATAGAGCATCAGAGCTACTCAAAAGAGACTTGCACCTCCAAGACAATTATAGTTGGGATTTTTCAGCAGCTACAGATGCACTAATACAGAAAGAATTCATATACTGATACAATGTAGAAACTTTGTTGATGTAACTTAGTTGATGTGCAATGAAGAAGAAAAAAATCACCCTTTTTGTGCCCTCCTCTGAACAGGCTCCAGCAAGACACTTACCTAAATACATTAAAGACTCTATGAATTACCCAACTTCTCACTTTGATGGAAAAAGACAAAATGGAAAAAAAATACAGTAGTTTTTTATATATTTTAATACCTAAAAGCTATTCTAGACAATAGAAAATTAATTTCATGGCAATTCTGTGTAAGATGAAACAGTCTGCTTCATAATAAAAACTTTTGCAGCATGATGGATTTTGAAACATATATGAGCAAAATGAGGCATACCTCGTATGAAAACAATTTCTACAGGCTTATACTAACAGAAAGCAAATGAAGGAGTGGATGAGAACAACACATGATGCATCAACAATTGCCTTTCCATGTATCCTTACATGTGAAGCCTTGGAGCTACCAAATTAGTGTGCACTAAAACACAAAGAACTACAACTTGCTAATACAGCAGGTGCCTGAGCAAAGGAATGTAAACAATATCTTCCTAATAGTATTTTCTTCATCAAGCCAAGCTAAACTCCTGCTTTTTGGTGCTGGCAGCATTTCAAAGAAATGTGGGTTTTTTTATCCTGTGCATGTTGTTGATGAAAAACTCTCCCTTTAGATGTTTAGGCCTGAAAATAAGCAGAGTCTTGGACTGAAAACCCAAAGACACACAAGAGTTCTAAGTTAAGTGGAGTTGTAGAAATAAGTTACTCAAGAAAGTTACTACTAACAATATGAGAGTGGTTTCTGAAGCACTGGATATAATTTGAGGGGACAATTAGAAAGAAAACTTCCATTACATCTCTCGTTTATGTAAGCCATTACCTCATCTAAACTGAATGCTTTCTTCTTTCATTTTTTTAAAATAAGGAGCAACAAATTACTTGAATTTCCTTGCTCTACCTATGTGTTCATCTAATGAACCTCACATGTAGAGACATGACCTCAGTTGTTTCTCTGGCACTTTCTCTTCTCTATCACAAACAAAGCCAACAATACTGGCTGGCCTAAAACACTGATCCCCTAAAAATACTTCTAGAAGTGTTCCTTCATGAAGCTGCCAGTTGTTTTCTTTTCCTCCTCTGTAGTTCACAGGGGTTGCCAAGGGAGAATCCTGACAACTCCTCTCAAACTGTGAGATGTGTCACACCCTAAAAGTTTGGGAAGCAGCAAATCATCCAGAGAACATCAGAACATTTTGAACTACAACAGAGAGAAGAGGAAACATTAGCAAGACCTCTCTTGAGAAGAATCCAGAAAACAAGAGTACTGAATTGAGAAGAGAAATCCTACAATTAAGTTTGGCTCTGTCAAGTCTCTACTTTCATTCTTTCTTTTTAGGAGGAAAAAAAAAATATTTTTTTTTGTGCATAGAAATAGCAACCAAATATTTTGTTACAGCATTTACTACTTGGAGAATTTTCATTATTAGCAAGATAACACTCAAAATTAAATTGCTTCTCTCATTCTGAAGATGACTGTTCTTCAAGCTTCTCTTTCTTCCAAGAGCAATGGCAGAAAATGTAAACATTCTTTGCTGACAGTCACATAGTACAGAAGTTTTTCAGTGTAACTAGTATATGACCAGTACCACACTATCCAACAAACAAGTGCCCAGAAAATAATTTTCTAGGGCTATTTTGACTTCCTAAGAAAGTCAGGACTGTCAGTCCACCTACCCATCTGCTCATCTGCCTTCCAGACATTTTTGGGTCCAAAGCAAGTAATATCCTGACTAAGATCCTAAGGGATGAAGCTCCTGAGTTTTGAAATAATCAGTGGCTGAGCACTAATGCTTGCTCTAAGGAAATTACAAGGTAATAAAACCTTCTTTAACCTTAAGACTGGAGTGACTAACAGACTCTTGATCAATGATCTCACTCACATGCATAGATGAGAGGTTAACATGATACAGAACATGACCCAGAAGTTATGTAAATCATGGCATTACATCCTGCTGTATGCATTTTGGGCTGAAAAGAGCATGATTGATTACACCAGTTTTCAAAAAGACAGGGACACAGTCTCTGTTGCAGCAACTTTACTGCATGCTCTGATGCTGGATGTGGATCTGGATGAAAAACTTCAAGACAATCCTATAATGAAGAGACTGAGTAGCACAAACACCTAAAGCTTCTGAGTGCTCTGAAGGCAGTCACAGTAAGAATCCTTGGATCATTCAGAACTGAGAAAGACCAAAAGGAGATGAAGAAGAGGTATCTATTACAGATTACATATCTGGCATTTTCAGTTACTATTAGAACCATAGGAATTGAAAGGAAACATTCCACAACAACATTCAAAGATATGGTGGAAGAAATCAGATTAATAACACACATTCAACTAAATATTTTCCTTTATCAGTGACTATGATGCCACAGAAACAGTCAAAACTACATAGTTTCCCTAAAGAGTGGGGCAAAAAAAAAATCCTACCTTGCAGAGCATTGATTTGCTTGTTGGATTCTTCAACTTGCACTCGATATGCTTTTCTCTCTTCTTCCAAGAGAGCTACAAATAAAAGTAACAATGTGCCCAAGAGTTTTTGTTAGTAACGCGTATTTCACCTGTGTAATTAATTTTAGTCACAACCTCTCCTTAAAGGAAAAGATTAAACAAACATATTACTTCAGGAAGTTATCAAAGGTAGTAACTGTGTAAGTAGTTTAATAAAAGTTAATACTAAGACATCATTCCATTATTATGGTAGTATTACAATTAATTTGAAATTGATATAATCTCTGTTGCCTGATCTGAAAACTCCGTGTGCGCTAAACGCAAACTGGTGTGGGGAAAAAAAAAAGGCTGTAAATATAACCCCCAATGAACACCAAACAATATGCAATTAAACTGGACTGTACTATTTCCTCTCAAAAACAATAGAGCTACATAGCTGATAGGATGATCTAACAAAGAGCTACCACTGAAGGCATTCAATTACATCCATTATCTGACTGAAATAAGGATGAAATATACAGAGGTCAAGTATATATTCAATACCATGAAAACATGTTGGTTTATCTTGAACTACTTGATATTCTACCTATAGAAGTTTAATGAATACCCTAGAGAACCAAGTTGATCTGGGTCTCACCTTGAAGTTCAAAGCATTTTTGTTTACTTGTCCTAGCTAGCTCTTGGGCTTCAATCAGATCCTTGTGCAGTTGCTGAATTTCTTGCTTAGCCTCAGTCTCTGATTGTGCACCCTGCAATTCATCTGATAAAAGAACATTTTCTTTGAATAATAAATTTATACAACAGCTTAATTTGCACTGCCATGTGATGATTGGCAACTTTTCACTCAAATCTTCCAAAGTTAGTTAAACTCAAAATTGGATTAGGCAAATATTAGCAAAAATATTAATAAACTTTTTAAAGTGTAAAATATTTTGCAAACTTTAAAACATTCATCATACATAACATGCAATAAGAAACAAAAATTAACAAGGAAAAATTAGAGAGTTTTGAAAAACACTGTATAAACTGGCAAGGACTTCCAAACCAAGGAACAACAAGCCTGAGACAATCCTTGACTGTGTTTACAGCTTGTCTCTTTTTCAAGGAAGCTGCTCCAAGCCTGTCTCAGTGCACAGGCTCAGGCAAGAGCTGCTATTCCACGTTTCACTACTGCCACCCACCCACCACATCGCCAGGCTCAGCCTCTCCCTCTGCAGTCAAGGAAAGGAAAAGTTTTGGGAAATTTCCTAGAACAAAATTAAGAAAAGGAAGAAAATTCCAGCCTCCTTATTTCATTCAGTGGCCTTAGTGAATATTAAGACAAATATTGCACTTGATTTTTTAAAAATTATATCTTAAAATATTAGGTATATCTTTAGTATGATCATGAATCTATGCACATTATTTAAACTCTAAATAAAAACATTTGCTCTTCCATAAGTTTTGTATTAGCTAAAATGCACATTAAATGCCTCTTGGGCTTACAAGAGATGACTTGCAGTCAGACAAATTAAATACTTTTACAGCTGAAGTTCTGGAGGAATTTAAAGGACTAATAAAGTCTATAGGTAGAGGACTAAAACTTGATATAAAGCTTGTTTGGTGAGAAAGGTAAAGGAAGGAAATTGGTGAAAGAATTCCAGCTGTGTATCACGAGAGAGGGTGGATAGAAAAGGGTTACACAGCTACCTGGTGAATAAACATCTGCAACTATAGACCATATGCATTTAAGATAAAGGCTTTGAAAAAAATATTATTTTGGTTTGTCTGGACTTTTCATTAACAAGGAAAAAATAAAAACTATAACTTAGCTCATCATTATACTTTTGACATTCCTATTTATTGGTATAGATTATCAATAAAGTAATTCTAGATTTTTTTCTTCATTTCTTAATTAAGAAAATGGTTTAGCAAAGCATGCTAAAATCTTCATACTGCATCTCTCTAAGGGAATGCTTTTCCTGCTCTCACAGTAACAAACTGGTGGGTTTGAGCAGAGTTGAGAACACACATGTGCTTTTAGACTTCTTCAGAACAAAACTATGAAAGCAAAAAGAACAGAGAGGACTGACTACATATTCCATCCAAATACTTTGTTTTATAGTTTATTAGTTCTAAATCCAAGTTTCTCTTTACTGAACATGTTTTGTTCTTAGCTTCTCATGGATAAAGATTGAGGGCAATTAAACTTTCAATCCTCCTTAATGAGACTTTTCAGAAGAAATGGATGAGGAAGTTGACAAATTATGCTCAAATCACGCCTGATAAAGAAGCAGTGTCCCAAATCCCACAAGAGACACCTTAAATGAACTTTATGGTGGCAGTGTTTCCTAGGCAATGAAAGCACACATCATAGAAGACAGCACTGCTTCAAAAGAGACAAGAGGCTCAATTTAAGGGACAACATAATCTGTTTAGCAAAGGCACAATCAAGGTGAAGTCCTTCCTACATCAACACAACAAGGGAATTTCCATGGGCCTGACATGCTTCTAAATCAAAAGCCAAGAAATATAGGCACAAGAAAATATTAGCTTTTTAGTCTTACCCAAACTGAAAATTAAATGTTTTGTAGTTTGAAGCAAGTACAATTTTTGTTCTAATTCTAGTTTTGAAAAGTACTTCTTCAGTGAGTAGGATTGCATATTTACAAATCATAAAACTATTAAATACGAGCATGGTTTGAATCAGTTCCCCTGAGAAGCAAATTCACATCACAACTAACTGTTCTCAGAGAAGGCTAAGGACTTGCCATCTATTACAGCAAGGTACCAGAAAGAATTAAATAAAAAAGAAAATGTTAAATGCAGCACATTTTCTACCTCATGGAAAATTTTAATCTGTGATCAGTTTGTTTGCCACATTTTAAGAGATGTTCTCAATTAATACTTCTTTGTTTCCTACACAAGTACAGTGAGGCTTCCATTAACATTGACTCTAATGGTAATTTTAGACTTGTTTAAAAACTTTTTATTTTAAAATTTTAATTTTTTTTTAATAATAGAGACAATACAGAAGCACACCTAGGCTGTGGTCTTAACTGATCCCTTATCTGTATGTGTCTGGCCTAAGGAAGCAACTTGATGAGCAGCCTGGTATTTCTTCAAGCCTCACTTCTCAAAGTTCACTTTCATAATTTTGCAGGATTTTTCAGGTTATTCAAAAGACAATTTTCATGGTACTCTAGTGAAGTCAGACACAACAATTACAGCTCAGAGATTTTTATTTTTTTTAGCTTCCTAAGATCCACATGAAGGAAACTGCATCATATACTTAAAATAAAATACCTGGTTATTCTGATATAAAACAATGGTTCCTAAACTTTCTGAGCTGACAGACCACTGCTGATTTTCAAAATTTTTTATGTAAATTGTCACTATTCAGCAACAACAGCTGAAAACATTTCCTACCAAGATTCCATGGATCAGTCCTGTAATTACTATGAAAACACAGAGACACTGGTAAGAACAAGATTACCAATCTTTCAATGACATTTATGGCTCCTTTCCATCTGTTTAACATTTACCTGCCCTTAACTTTGCAGTAAGTAGTCACAAACAGCCTGTTTAAACAGAAGTGTCCAGGGAACTGTTATGAACGGTCAATAAAGTCATTTACCTTGTAGGGGGGGAAAAAAAACCCCAAAAAAAAGCCAACTAATCTGTCACAGCTTCCCCCCTTTACCCTCCTTGCCAGATTCTGACTTGTAGAAACTTGAATCAAATCCTGAATGCACTCAAAAATTTTGATGGAAAATGCTTGGAGGAAAGAAACTACAGCAATCAGAAGTCTCATAATTTTCTTGTTCTGTTAATTTGTTTTGTGAATTTCAACAAGACTGCCATTTCTGCATTCCAAACAGCCGCCAGATCAAAAATGTTCACACTCCTCCTTCATTACATGGCTGCATAACAAGTCCACTTGAAAACCTTTCTGAGGAAAATAAGAGCCTTTTTAGGCCAAAGTCAGGCACATGAAGTAGCTCTGAAAAAAAACCTCAAACAAAACTGTGGGTTTATAGGCTCTTCATAAAAATTAAAAGGGCAAATGATTCATTGCACAGATATTTTTAATGGCTTTGTGAGAGCAAAATAGGAATGCCCATAAATAGACTCAAAAGGAAGAGAAAAGTAGCTGCCAACCTCAGTTTTATAACCAAAAATAAGGCTATTATAATCACTACCAAAACATTATCATGTTCTACCTTCTAGGACAGAAAGTCACTGAAGATATTTGTTATTAGTTGCTGATATTAGAGCAAAGCCCAAACAGGACATGGCCTGCATCTCAAACACTCCTTTCTAAACTGCTTTGCTGAACTGATGTCCACTGGGAAATATCAAACTCAATTTTATACACATTGCCAAACAGCAAAAGTAATTTGTGCACTTTTTGGAAGCCTCTCTGTTGTAAAATTAGGGAGTGTAAACAATAGCAGTGAAAAGCTCTTCTACAGACCTCCTACCTTCCATTATGGTTTCCTTTCTTTCTGAATCACAAAGAACTGTGACATTCTTTTACTTGTGATCCCAAATGGAGCATAATCTTACAGATCTTATCAAGTGTCTAATTGTTAAAGAAGTGTAAAATTATTTTCAGTAGGCTAAACATAATAACTAATTAACACACCACAAAATTCTTCAGCTAATGAATATGTAGATATCAGCTTGTTAATTAAGTATATGCCTTCAATGCAAAAAAAACCCCAGAAATTGTTACTTTTATAGCAACAAAGCTCAAAGCTAAGCCTCAGCAATCATTCCAAATACAGTTATAACACAAACTTCCAATCTTGATTGTGTCAAAAAGAAAATCTAAAATCTTGTTTTGATTAACCCATCAATTGCAAACCAACAGAAGCATGTCTGACAGTGATGGAAGCTATGCAAGTAAAATTTGACAATCCTTGAAAAATGTCAGTGATGGAAGAATCCCTCCTCTCCACAGCTATACTCTGAAATGTGTGCTAACTCTACTTCTCAAGTCAGTTATAACATGGAAATTCCTGGAACAGTGTTGGTGAGTAGAGAGATCACCTTTATATACAGATTATTTCTATAGCAACACTCAAAAGTGTATTTTATATCACCCAAAGGAGTCATAACTGATATTTACATTTAATTCTTCCATACTACATGATTAACATCTTTTAATTCCAGCATTCTATTTTAATGCACATTTGATAAAACCCAGGTAGATAAAAAGAATACATATACAGATTATGCATCTAAAGTTGCAAATGTAAATTTGTTTACCTTTTAGAAGAGCTACCTTGACAATAGGTTCATTTAGATCTTGGTCATCCATTTGAGCATCTAAAAAAAAACCCCACACCTTTCAGAGAGCAGACAGACTGCAGACAGTTCTCATATACACATTCTTTACATGGAGAGAAGATTTTATGCCCTTCTCAACTTACAAGACTCAAATTATGAAGCTGCAAAATAGACAACACTGCTCAAAGCTTGTCTCTAATTCTGTATACTATACTCCACTCCTTTAAGAAAGTGCTCACGATTACCTAGATTTAACTCAATCTAATTAGAGTTACAGAAATCCCAGTCAAACCCTTACCTGTAGTGTCGTCGCTGCTTTTTTCCTTGCTTGGGCTAAGGGTGTCGGACAAATCGTTCGATTCTTTGACTCGTGCTTGGTTCTCTGCAAGAGACAAGGAAAAGCAACTACAATCAATAAATGCTTTGTTCATAATTTCTCCTGTACACTGAACTACTGCTCAATGTCAGTAGAAAACAACTTGGTTCAAGAAACAGTTAAAAACCTGCTGGGTGCTTATTTCTTTGCAAGTCTGGTCTAAAATGGATTCTGCATCCCTGGAGTCATTAACCCAGCCTAGCCTCTAATAAGGGATGCAATTGCCTCGTGCACAGCTTGAATTTGGGTTAATGCTGTGTTCTTGCCAGCTGGAACTGTGGAAAAAGCTGATTCAATCAGCAAACAAATAAGAAAAGAAAACTAGAACAATGCAGATACTGTAGCAAGTCAGAAAGAAACTGCTGTTAAGAATAAAACTGTGCTTCAGTATTTTAGACAAATAAAATAATAACAAGTCTCGTACATATTGTACTATTCAAAAGATAATGGTGTAAACCATTAAAGAATCACAGCAATATAGATGAATACATTCATTTCTAGAAAGAATTTTTAGTTTAAATTGTATTAAGAGAAGCAGTGTATGTTGTTTCCACAAAAAAAATTACCTTCATGAAATACCTGTTCATATATAATTCAGCACTTTATTACGTGTAGCTTAGTGAAGCCACACAACTGGGTTTTTGTTTTTTTTTTGGTTTGCTGGATTTTTTTGTTGTTGGGGCTTTTTTCCCCCCAGTTGTAGATTTCTAGTGGAGACCACATATTTTCAAAAGACAAGGGGATTTAATTACACCAGCGCATCTTTGTCCCACACAGAATCACCCCTGACTCACAGTCTAAATATTGTATGGGACTGAAATGGATTTTAATTTTTTTTTTTTAAATAACAGTTCTGGTTTAGTTCTGATGGGTCCAAAGGAGACACCATCTCTGGTGTGGGCTAACCCAGCAGGTCTGTCAGCAAGGAATTGTCACCAATGTGCAGGTGAGGTTATGCAAAATGAAATCTTTCTTGGCTGCCTATTCAGAGCCTGACTTTGACAGCACTGCTGCCCACCTGCAGGTTAACAGAGGTTTCCTCTGAGTCTCAAGTTCCAGGCAAAGATATCATATGAAAAGGGGTCAATACAGCATTCCTAGTACACAGACTTCTACAATCCATGGAGAAAAGAACACAAAATTTCACCACATATAGATAGTGTACATGCATCAACGAAGTACCAGCACATGGGAAGAAAGAAGCACATCAATAAATAAATCATGTTATACAACAAGGTTAGTGTATGAAAATAAGTCAAGACCAAGAGAATAATAAGACATCTTTTCAAATAATAAGAGAATACACAGAACTAACTTCCCCCACAACAAAAGAAGTGGAAACTGGAGACAACCTGTGTGGCTTCATGAGGAAATCAACAGGACAGAACACAGACAGGTTAACAGAAAAGAAACCCCAAAAATCCCCAAAGTTTTCGTAATCTAACGCGAAAAGTTTTCTATAACTCTGTGCCAGATTAACATCCACTTGTACACAAAACAGAAGGCAGCAAGTACAAACAAAGCAGCTGATGAAGAGCAAGACTCTTCCCATCCTAATGCAACCAAAATCACAGGAGAAGAGGAAGGGGAAAAGTGCCTGTACAGTTAAAGCACACCAGAGGTTCAGACCTGGCAGGTATTCCAAACACAGCTCCCTTTTTAGCAGACTTCAAAATTCATAATGATTGTTGTAGTTAAATATCTTAATCTTTGGGGGTGGGTGGTTCTTTGCTAAAACAGAAAGGAATCTTTCTTATTTTTAGGAATAAGGTTTTTAACTAATATCTAAAGGTGTTACAAATCAAAACATTTTACATTATCATATAGAACCAAAGAACCAAGCTCACAGGATTGTCACTAAAACTGTAATAATTACTAAACCGAGTAAATACATTATTTTTTTAAACTATTAAGAAAAGTATAACCCAAAAGCCTCACCCATGGCACTTTTATTAGTGGCCGATCCAGAAGCACTAAGCTGAGCAAGATCCATATCCAACTAACTTTACCATATCTGGGCATCCATGGAAATACTGCTTTCCTGCTCTGTGCAAAATGGGAGGAACAGTGCGAGTTCCAACCACTGAATTAATTCTCTNCCTTGGCACACCAGTTTCTTCCCCCCTCCTCTCCTTCCCCCTCTGAAACAAGGCACAAAAGATGAGGCACCAGAGGAAAGATGCACCAGTTCTACATGTGAAACAGCAGAAGACAAACAAATTATTAGAAACCTGCTTCCTATTCTGGAACCAGAGTGGTAAGCACAAAACTCTTTCCTGTACTATATTAAATCACAGCAGTTGTTCCTATTTCCCATAATAAAACTGAGCTGAATAAATATAGCCAAAGTGATAAAGTATATTAAAATGTGTTGACATCATACTTGATGAGTTAGAATATATTACCAAACACTAAAAATAGCTCAGAGCTTTGCAATGGAAGGGGCACTCAAGTGTTACGTTACAGTTATTGTATGCATTCTTTTGCCAAATATGGCACCTTGTCTATAGCTTCCTCACATACAGAAAGGAGTTAAAGGTGCCACTCCATGCATCAAAGGAAGAGAAGATAAATTAACCCTTCTCTAAAACACTGGACCTTTTAACAAACTAACATTTACTCAACATAACAGCACTTTGCAGAAGGACAGAGGGTAAAGAACTGAAGGCAGCATGTCCAGACATCAATAAAAAGCTGCCAGAGAGGAGTGAGCCTGCAAGTCCAAACAATCTTACATTATTAGACACTTGAGAAATATTGACCTGCACACTTGGTAGCAATCCTGACCTTGGCATTGCAAGGTAAGGATGACTGTTCCTTGGCAAGTCTTTTCTAATTAGCTCCTTTAATTTAAGTTGCTTTATACATTAGAGAAAAGAGCTAGAGAGGCACAGATATATTTCACTTGTAAAAGACACATTTAGGAGGTTAATATTTATTTTAAAGTTATGTGTAAGATAGAAAATAGTCAAATTAAAATAGATTTTTATTTAAAACTTAAAATGACACCAAACATTATTTCAATGTGGTCCTATAATAAAACCAAAGTCCTGTTTAGAATTCATGCAGGCACTAAAGCTTGAATTGAATTTACAAAAATTACCTTTTTGTTTAAAAATGCATATTCAAGTAAGGACTCAGTCAATATTGAAACTATCATTTCATGCAATCTTCAAAAATGGTTTCCATTAAATCTTTTTAGTCTACAATAGTATTTGGAGTAGAGTTCAGCAAACAATTTCCCTCCCCTTTATTGAATTTCTCCTCAAATGCGTATTCAATCAAAACTCAAACTGCTGCCTTAACACAGAACATGCACTGAGTGACAGAAAAAGCATGCTTCAAAAACAGTTAAATAATCCAGAAGTCTAACCTTTCAAAAGCTTTGTTTCTTCCACTTTGGTTAGATGTCCTTCATCTATGATCTTGTCTGCCAAACAAAATAAGTGTTACTTTGCAAGCTCAAATTTTCTCTGCACGCATCTACGTAGAGTACATTCCATGACCAAATTAAAAGCTGATAATATTACTTCCTATTCAGGCTTGAACAAAAACTTTATTCTGGCATGGAATAATGAAACAGAGCACACAAGCCTACTGGAACTTTGTGATACAGTGCATAATTACTTCTCCTTATTAACTTACATAATGCTGCAGTTCACTAATGAGAATGTAGAAAAAATAATTTTATGTACTTTAAAATAAAAAAAAAATCTCATCAGAAGCAACAAATACTTAATACATTTCTCAAGTTTATCTATCAAAAAAGGAATTTGAAGAGCTGGTTGCGTGAAATAGACATCCACCCAACACAGCAGAAATCTAGAAATGCACCACAGTAAAACAGCAACAGAGAAGTCCCCTGGACATCACAATTGCTTTTAACAGTGCCTGTGAAAGGTACACAGAAACAGCCTTTCTTTGTTTAAACCTTCCAAGAGAGCTGCACAAATCTCCAAAAAACTAGGAATGCATTACATTCAGGTTCATGAAAAAAATCGAGATTTTATACAGTCTACTTTAGGGAAGTCTACTCATGTATGTGAAGTACACAAAAACCTCAGAAGTGGAATTTGAGACTAGATTGTTAATTTCATTCTAACTCCTGCTAGGACATGAGGGGAAGAACAGGATTGGATTAATCAAAGACACTAAAAAAAAACCTACTGAATAATTAATTTCTTTTTGCAGATGAGATTTCATTGTTTCTAACTCCTAAAGAAGTGATGCCAACACAGAAGTATCGAGGGTCCCATCTTACAGATCACCTCCTCAACTTCTGTGTAGTAGATTTTGCAGTTTAGTCCATGTTGAAAGCTGTTAGTCCCTGAAATAATCAGGCTTGAAGCTGCCTCTGCCTCCCCTCCATGCTCTCCCTGTCAGATTCCTGATAACCAGGCAGGGAATGCAGTTTGCTGGACACTCCATGTGCTGTCAACAGGTAACTGAGACACAGAGAAGGCTGAATGAACAGCACAAACAGGAGAGTTCAGACTAAAGAAGCTGGATGACAGTAAATCCTTCTCAAATCAAAAAAAAAACAAAACAAACACATAAAACCTCCACCCAGAACCCAAAAAACTTCAGTCAACATTTCCAACTTCAAGTATCTCTGAAGATTAACTTGTCCCTCTACTCCCCTGATGGCATGTTGCTGTAACTATGACAATCTAAGGACAGAGCAGGACAAGATCTGGGAGGAGGTATCTTTTACAACCCTAGATCATAGATAAGGTTTCAGACAAAAAGCCCTCAAGTCTGAAGAAGGGTTTTCATGGCCAAAAGGTTGTCCTGTACTCTGTCCTCCCCCACCCAGACAGATATATCAGTCTAAAAGGGATGTTCCTTCCACCTACTTCTATCTACAAATATTATCCTGCATTAGTGTAACATTTTACTAATAGTGCTTCAGAAACACATGGAATAGCACACTGGATTTTCAGGACTGGCTTTAGGTCTTGAGCAACTGTAGGAGATCACTCATCATCTAAGTTGAGAACAGCCTCAAGTTCCTCAGAGCTGGTGAGAATGACTGTGCCTAGACAGAGGAAAGCTCTGTGGAGGGAATCAAGTTACTGGCAGCCACAAGTCAGGAGTTTGAGTGATATCATGAGTCCTCTTCCATTTTAAAATAAAATAAATATAATCGAAAGTCTTCATATACAATCATTCCAGGACTCAGCTGTGGCTGGGAGAGGGGTGAAAGGGAAGGCAGCAATAAAAAAGCTGAGGAAATCTCCCAGTAGATCTACATAAAACAGCTGAATGCAAAAACAAGTAGCTTGATCTGCAGGGGTAACACCTCAACCATGCTAGACTGCTAGCTTAAAATAGGCTTCTGCAATCAGCTTACAGAGGAAAATTCAGCATTATGATTTGATGGATCTTTTAGCTTTCACAATTCATTAACTACTAAATCCCAAATAACTGCAATACAAAACAGAAACCCTTCTTGACACAGATGTTTTCTAAAATTTCTGCAGCAGTTCTTTACACTACGTTTCCATAATTAAAAGAAACTGCAGGCATGGGTTTTCTTGGCTTTCTTTTATTTCCATGGTGGCTTATTGTTTTCTAGAGTCCATTACTGATGCCACCATTTGTACATAAGTGTCCCCTTGGCACTGTTTCTACAGCCAAGACCTTGAGCAGCAGCACACGAGCGTCTGCCCAGCCTGGCCCAAAGCTGGCACAGCCAGAATTGTGAACTTGGTGACTGACACCTCCTCTAACTTTCAGAACAAGTGAACATTCTCTGTGTTTCCTACCACTAATATATGGCATAAGCCAGCAAAAAATAGTTCATTTCAGCATGCTGGTATTTAGATAATACACAGAAAACTGGATGTCAGTATCATCAAACTCCATAGAATCTTATTTTTTACTGTTACCACCCAAGTCACTAAAAATGGCAGAATCCAGACAACAATAAGAAAAGATAAAGAAACATCTTCTTTAAAACATCTCTTTCAAATCTCTGCATTTTTTATTTTACTATTTTCAGAAAACTTCATAAATCTGATTTGGTTTTAAATCAATTAGTGTTTTCCCTGAATCAACACATGCAATCTTGGCTACCAAAATATAAATTAGGGGTGAGGATCCTAGCTTTAATTTCAAACACAAAAGAACTTCAGCTTTCATACTATCCAGTCCCTATCTTGCAGAAAGCAGGGAGGTGTATATAACTAATGCTTCTACTGACAGAATCTGCTGTGAAGTCAAGCTTTCAGTTCATCTTTAAGATAATTCATATTTCCTTTTGCAGCTTAAAGCCAGTTTTTAGGAATTTCTTATCTTCTCAATTTAAGAAGTCCATTTCAGATTTAGGTTGCCTATCACTATGTGCAATATAATAACTAAGATCTTTTAGCATTACAATTACCACTTAAGTAACATGGCCCCTCTATATTTATGTTTTGGCATCAAAATAGTCTCTGAAGTAGGCCAGGTTTGAAAACCAATAAAAAAACCTATCCCTCAACAAACAAATTTCCAACCATCTGAAAAAAGTGATACTAAACAGCTTAAACTTTACTTGACACCTGCAGGTCAAAGGAAAAGTGAAAAATAATTCAATCCATTCAATTCATCCAAAAACTACAATTAATAAATTTGCAAAAATCAGTCTGATGAAAAGAAAGAAGTTGACTTGCATTTAAAATCAAATGCAAAAAATCACAAAGTAAGGGAAAAAGTAAGGACACAAATAAAGAAGGGTTTGACTGGAGTGAAAGACAGGAAGCTAGCAGGGCAACAAATCTCACTTGGTCCATACATCATCTCATTTTTGCTAATAATGCGTATCATGTGCTGATTAAAAAGAAGTACCATGACTTCTGCTCTTGATATCACTGATTTTGGCCAGTGGTTACCAAAAAAA